>JBAMJV010010124.1:0-23104 GCA_037951105.1 Echinarachnius parma
TCCTCGAGTCTTTCATGGCCCAAAATTACATGTACTTTTAATGAATTGTGTAGTCCAAAATAACACAATTTTCCCCGGAAATGACACGGTTTTGTTCGGATGTAACATGATATTCCTAAATAATGATGATTTTGACCTATGACTTGATTTTGCTTTACTTCATGACATGATTTACCCTAATTTTAGGTGTGTTTTGCACGAATCTGGCCGTTTTTTAGACTCCGGGGTGGGGGGGGGGGGGGGGGGGGGGGGCTGCAGCCCCGCAGCCCACCGATCTGAGGCAACTCCACGCATGTGGACTAGAATATAGACTATAAACGGGATAGTATTATCACAAACAAAGAGCCTGCATGTGAAATACATCCCAGGCAGAAGGCCAGGGGCGTCGATCCTGGGGTGGGGGGGGGGGGGGGGGGGGCGGCAGGGGGGCGGTCGCCCCCCCCCATGAAAATATTGGGGGTCGAACATATCATTTCGCCCCCCCAATAATTCCGAAAATGAGGAAGGAAAAATCGAGTGATATAATGCCAAAGAGGAGAAGACACATTCATCAATAATTAATCTTCAAAATAGCTGTTGTTTTAGTTTGAAAATGACTGTAAATCTCTTTTTTTGCCCGCAGCGAATTGCAAGTTCCATTTCGGTTGCGGGAACTCACCTTTCGAAATGTGTTGGGCAGTGCAATTTCTCAAACGCACACCTCAAACGAAATTTTATTAAACCCTCATCTATAGCACACCGTCACAAAAAATAAAATAATCTGAAATAATTTATCTTTCAGTCGATTCGGTCCATATGCGCTGAACGCAAATCAAATATATAGGAATATCATGTCCCCCATATGTGAAAGTGAAGGAGATTGTCCCCCTCCCTTTGTCATCATGTATGTTTTGGTTGCATACTTATATACTTCATATTACGTGAAATTTCTGTCTCAGGTGTGCACCAAATCGCACATTTTCACGCCCAAAAATACAAAAAATCCCTACTGTGGGAGGGGGACACACCCTCCCACACCCTCCCCCGCTCGGTCGCTTCGCTTCCTCGCAATGTCTCCCCTCCACTTTTGCAAAGTTGTTGACGCCCTTGCTTAGTTTCATGGGAGCCCAATGCCCTATACTATATAGTATATAGGATCACGTGGATCCATCTCATGCAAGGCTCAATCTTTTCCTCGCTATGCCCTTTAAAAATACGTTACGAGTAGGTTCACTATTTTATACAATTTTAACACCCTTGATGATAGGAGTTGCAAATGTCTGAAATCTAAAAACTTCCGGGGGCTCCGCCCCCCTGGACACCCATTATTGTCATTGTCCCCCAATGTGGGTGCCCCCCAAAGTCAGGTTTTCGAGCCATCAAGACACTTTCAATGAGCGCATAATAAAACTTCCGGGCATGCCAATGCGGGGCTTTTAGCTCTCATGGTCACTTTGGAACAATTTTCAAATTTCGCCCCCCAATCGCAAAAACGGATCGACGCCCCTGCAGTATAGGCCTATACTTACTTCACTCAAACGGTATACCATGTAACCAACCATTGGTGATCATCCTTCCAAAACCCCCATTACAATTCTATCCAAATCGGTCCACATCATCTCCTTTATACTACTTTCAAGCAGGAGGTGCAACGAATAAGGCTCAATTTAGTCTCACGGCCGGAAAATGTTTGGTATGGTTGCCCGAACATTGCAAAAGTGCCAGCTCCTTACCTGATATAGCATCGCAATGAATCATTGTGCACGATGATAAACCTCGGGATGAAATTCAATATCATTTGTCTGTACTTTACATATAGAAGGGAGAGGAAAATAAAAGTGCACGTTTGAAGAACATAATTGGATCAAGTGAAATCAATGAAGATATTAATGATCATAAAAGGCATTCATGCCTAAATTTGGCAATTTTGTTGTTGTCGTTGTTTTTAAATGTAATGGCAATCAGTCTAGAAAGAGTATTGTTGCCAATTTCTGTACTACTTTTTACAAAATTATGATGCAAACCTAGTCTGGTGTGAGTTTTTTTTTCAGTGCACATAATGTGCAATTATTCAAGTATAGCCTATATCAGGTGTTTATTCTACACCGACTACCGGTAGCCAATTAAACCATTTTGCACCTGCAGATCCATTGATTGTTGTCATTCGCCACCAGAGATATTGTTTCCCTTCTGTATCTAGTCAATCTCTCTAGTTCTGCTTAGGAATTAGGACAAAGGGATCCAGGACGCAATTTTGCCGATAACCGACTATACTTTGACTTGAATTTCAAGAGGCCCATTGTCCTGATGCCTATAAGCAGAACTCGAGGGATTGACTGGATAATGAAAGGAAACAATCAGAATATATCCGATGGCGAATAGCAACAATCAATGGACCCACAGGTGCAAAGCTGTTTAACTGGTATACTTTGTCTTTTTATGTCGGACTAAAGTTGAGCAACTGATGAGAATTCGGGGCAATGGGTTCTTGTTTATATCAGAGTTGGGACCAGTAAAATTGCTTTCCTTATACCGGTAAGTGGTTTTTGTTTTATATATCG
Source organism: Echinarachnius parma (assembly GCA_037951105.1). Lineage (NCBI taxonomy): Eukaryota > Metazoa > Echinodermata > Echinoidea > Clypeasteroida > Echinarachniidae > Echinarachnius > Echinarachnius parma. The sequence goes on from JBAMJV010010124.1 coordinate 2,541, forward strand.
AGAGCTTTTCATAACAAGGATTCACAATGTGTGCACAAACAGAATCCCACAACTGTTCAACAAAATACTGTGACATATACACCAGGGAACAAAATTACCACTGGCAACGGTGACGAGAAATTACTAGCTTTGGGCTACCATCCAACCTTTCATGAATCAAAATCTTACTTGCCCGATCGGGCACTCAAATATAACAAGACTTTCCATGTTTTTTCTCTGTTTAGGGCAGCCATAAACATTTTTCACACCACTAATATGTGAGAATTCTCCATTTTACTTCCCGACTGGGCCATAAGGACAAAACATTTATTTCTAGCATTGCATTAACTACAAAATGTTCCCCTCATCTGCACAAAAGTTTTACAAAATAATTGGGGATGACCAGTCATGACCATTTCCCTTTTTAAAAATCCCTTTTTGGTGGTACTACTTATAATAAAAGAGGGAAAGGCGAGACTATTGTACAATATTCAGATGACTCTTCAAAGAAATTGTAGCCAAGTTGCTTGTTAAACTGGAGTGGAAAGTAGAGAATTTAAAAAGAAGACATCTCCATAAAGCAAATTAAATATGTCAATACCACACTTCCAACCATCTGTAACCATGTATCACATCAGATAGAATGTGTGATATATCAATATTGAAATGACTATGTTAGAAAAGGAGGCTTTCCAGAAGTTTGAGAAAGTTTGTCATAACGGATTCAAGTTTAAATAATTGAAGGGACTAGGTAGGAACTTACAGAGCGAGAATATAATAGGAATGAATGGAATGCAAACTCTTGTGATATGAAAATATACACTGCAAGGGAAACGAAACGCTGAAAGTCTTGCTTACTGTTACTGATAATAGTGCACAATTCCTGTCACTTCTAGTTGTATATTTCCTCTTGGGTATCACTAATAATGCAAATAATGTTTTAAAACTACTATCATCATTATGTTTGACTGAACAATGGAGGTTGCCATGTTTTCCAATGGCACTGCATGAAACGCCATCAAAGCGCATCTGAGCGTGCATGAATAAAAGTGGGTTATGTAACCGTAGCTGTTGTTGAATATATCGTTAGTGCCAATCAAATGACGTTTTGTGCGTTACTGTTGGAAAACATGGCAGCCTCCAGTGTTCAGTCATAACAGATGTTAGTGATTTTAAAAAGGTTGATTATAATGATACCCAACAGGAAATATACGACTAGAAGTGACAGTATTTATGCACTTATACTGCAGGGGGGTGTTTCACAAAGATCCTAAGTTGAACTTAACTCTAAGTTGGACTGATCTATTATGAAAAACCATGTGTAGCCTTAGAATAAAATATATTCAAAACCAAGAATGCAAGTGTTTGAGACTGTCATAAATTTTACATCAAAAACATGGAATCTCCTTGATAATAGAAAATATTAATGATTTAAATAAACATCTTATGCCTTTGAAAAAGTATTTTTTTTAAACAATTTTTCAAAGAAACTAATGGCTCTCCATATTTTTAAAAGTCCAACCTAGAAATAAGTTCAAATTAGGATCTTTGTGAAACACCCCCCAGTACCAGTAAGAAAAAATACCAGCGTTTGGCTCCCCTTTAAATCAGATCTGTACACAACCTGCATACGGCATACACTATGAAGACACACATGCATGTCAACATGTTTACACGCCTCTCGTGATAAATGAAAACGAAATCGGGATATTTGTTTCACTACATCCCAATTTATTGATAAATCCTTTCCAACTATTAAAGGCATACACAATTTAAGTGAATGAAAAATAAATTAGACATTTATTTTACTTAGATGTTTGTAATTGTGTATACTTTTCGAGCATGGTGGAGTTATAACTATTAGTTTGTACCGTAATGGTGCAGGTTTTGGTTACTAAAGTTAAGTTTGACCAAAACTCAACTATCCCTTTAAGAGTACCAGTGAGAAAAAATGCCAGCATTTGGCTCCCATTTAATTACAATATGTATACACTATGAAGACATACATACACACACACACACACACATGCATGTCAACATGCTTACACACCTCTCGTAAACAAAAATGAAAATGAAATCAAGATATTTGTTTCACTACATCCCAATTTATTGATACATCCTTTCCAACTAGTAAAGGCATACACAATTTAAGTGAATTAAAAATAAATTGGACATTTATTTTACAGTCGATTTCACTGCCTGGCAAACTCATTACCTTATAATTACAATGTAATTCTATATAAACCATATGTTCCCTTTAGTAGGCTATATGTTAATTTCTTTCAAACCATAGTCAATGCCCATCTAATTCTATTACCCATCCAACGGTAATAAATGTAAACACCCAAGCTACACAATGTCATTCATTGACCTGCTATGAGTAAAGCCCGGCGCAGACAGAGCCGACTCGACCCGATCCGACTGGTTTCAATCAGGCTAGAGTCGGACCCGGTCGGTCGGAGCCGATTCATCGTGTTGAATCGGCCCCGACTGGTATCCGACTGTCTCTCGACTGGCAAAATGTATGTCGCGAGGCACTGAAAACTGAGCCGATCCGAATGAAAACCAGTCGGATCGGGTCGAGTCGGCTCTATCTGCAGAGGGCTTTAAATGTATCGAAATCCCCCTAAAAGCCTCTTCATAATCGTGATACCCACACACAAGAACATGCATTATATTTCAAGAATGATGGAAGGTATGTAAGTTTACACATAAGAGAGACAGCTTTAATTATGAAGGGAAGCATTTCCAGTTCGTGCCAAATGTTGTTTTCTTTTTGTCAAATAAATAAACTTCACTTATTGTAGACCTTTCTCAGTGCAATGGCAGATATGTTGAAATCTTGAAATTACAGAAAATGTTTATCAAAGATTTGATCATTATCAGTGCATGATTTTCTTGTGATTATTACATCATTCTACCTTAATTTCATATGAAGCAAATTAATGCTGAAACATTTGCGAATCTATATGTACAGTCTAAATTTTGTTTTGCAAAATATATTTTAATTCAAATTTATATGCAATCATGGATTATGGAATGAATTCTGACATGAACTTACCAATTAAAATTGGAGAAAATGATAGTTTGTTTGACTGAAAAGTCGAGCAGTCTATATTGGAATGATTGAAATAATCAGGAATTTGAGCGAGGAAAACATTGAAACATGCGTAAATATGCAACAAAATGCATTGTATTATGTTATTACAAATGTATAACGTTCTTCTATAATCATGTAAATAAAGATTTTATGAAACACATTATAATCTCACAATATATTCTATAAAACTAAATAAAAAGCATGAGTAAAATATTTATATAATTGTTCTACTTATTCTTTTCTATAAAAATGTCAACAATTTAACAACAGTAACATAAGCCTAGGATTCTATGCTTTAGTTATCATATGGAATATATACTTCTGAAGCCTTCCTAATTCAAAATATATCACAAGCAAATTAAATATTTAATAACGAAGCAGCACATGGTTGCTGTATTCATTGTCATTTTCCAAGTTGTTAAAATCAGTTAATATTAATTACTGACAGTACTTCCAAAGAAAAACTTAATTAAAAAACAAAACTCTCCATTTTACTGGGAAATTTAAAAGAAACAAAAAGTTGTGGCCAAGAGATTTGTAAAAGTAAACATCTTATTTAATCGCAGACATGATTTATTACGTACCTACTTTAAATTTCAAACACTTTAAATTTAAATATACAACATGTCCCAAAATTAATTACAACTGGACTTTCTGCAACGAAACCTTAAAGATAGCAGACCAATCAGAATGATATTTCAGGGTATGAAACTATAACTTATTACCTACATCTTGCAGAAAACCCTATTCGATTTGCTTCATTGGTCATGGAGAATGAGTATCTTTTGTCAATCATGTCAGATGTCCCTTCCCTCCAGGTTTTGTAATGTGTTGTCCATTGTGTTCACGCGTTATGAACGAAAATGGACACATGACATGATTGACAGCTGTTAGAAATTGGAGTGATCCCATGTACATTGTTACGTCATGGTCATGCAAAGCTAATAATTGTGAATGACATTATATTTTAATTACATTTTGTTCTATGGTATTGAAATAAAGAAATATTTGGTCGCATTGGTCATCAAAACGTAATTATGCTGAATTGTGGGAATTGAAAGCCGAAATAACTCGAAGATGTTATTTCTTCTCACACTGGTAAGAACTTGCTGCTCCTGCACCAGCACCCGCTCTGAAACCTGCAGAAAGGAGCAGCAAAAAAAAAGTATAAATGACAGAGCTATTGCAGAATATTTAGAACATCAATAGCCTCAAAACTCATATCAACTGTAAATATTAAAGGGGTAGTACAGTTTTGGTAAGGCTGAACTTTAGTTACCAAACCTGGACAGTAACATTATAAACTAATAGTTATAACAAATGACTAAGTAAAAAGCCCGTTATCATTCAAAAAGAGCCATTAAAACACAAGAGGGCGCTTTCTAAAAAGGCATTGGTTTCAATCATTTTTCATACAAAATTATGCATGTGATGTTTTATTGAAATAATGATTAAATAGAGAGATCATCAACAACTCTCTAAAAACCGCTTTTGAAAATTTTTGAAAAAGTGTAAGCATTTTTTTAATTTTTTGAAAATCATCTAATTATTTGGACCCCAAATAATTATAAGATCAGATATATTTATTGATATTTCAGCCGTTTCTAGGTTGATTTTGACCAAATAAAGTTTATTCTGCCATTAAAATTGCATGTTCTCTCAAATTCGACACTCAGTTTTTCATTACCTCACAAACAAATTGTCATGTGCAGCGCCCTCTCTACCCTCTCTACCAAAACTGAACTACCCCTTTAATAATTGATGACTGAAATCTAATGCACAGCCATATTCATGCAAATATCAGAACATTCATATGATATTAAATAAAAAGTGTCCCGATATATACCAGCAAGTTGCGAGAATATAAACACATAATAAAGGGGCAGGGTTCAATTATAACTTTATAAATTTATGAACATTATTCAGCTATCTTCATAGTCAAAAGGCAATTTTGCGAAAAAAAATCAGAAATGTAAATATGAAATGTACATATTTTGGTTCACAATAGGGTTACCTCTAAAAGCCATCATTAATCTGTTCATCTACAAACAAGGAATAAATACTCCACATTTCATTGAATTTGAGTTAATACTTTTCAAGTTTTTAGAATTTTAGTCTCAAAAATATGATATTCGGCAAAAGAGCTTGAAAGGTCATATACAATATTGATATTTGTTTGATAAATGTGACATGGATAAAAATAGGAAAAAAGTTGGATAAATAGTCGGTAGTTGGTTCAATGGAAGTTTAGGGCATGTCAATCACATACAAACTGACCTGTTTATTTTCTGCATGACATTTGATGTTGCTGCTTCACTCTGAAAAATTAGGAACACAATTTGGATAGTAAACATTTTGATTTGGGACAATTTTATTTGGACTATTTATGAAAAGTACAATTAACAAGGCGATAGCCGGAATGGGCTATTCCACGGAGGTATGGCCAAAATGATGAAATTTCAACCAAAAAAATCAAACTTGTTGTTATTGTTACTTCAAAATATATTACTTGAAGTGTTAAAATCCAAAATATTGTGGCGTTTTTATAATTTTAAGGAATTTGGCGCCACATTTGTTGCTCAAATGTGTTGTTTCTGAAAAATATCATTGCCACCAAATCAAGGGCATATTATTTATTTAATTCTGAGAAAAAAATGAGTAATTCTGACTGAATTTGTTTGACAAAGTGTCTAACTTTCTGAATGATAGTGATTTGTAGGCTTATCAGATTTTTTTTCCGACAATATATTCTAGTACACAGGGTATGTGGAAATGTAACGTGAGTGACGAAAGAGTACAATTTTCTCTCTATTTCTTGTGTTTAATGAGAGTGAATGGGGCTAAACTAAATTTTCCTCCTACTACCAGGCCTATATGTCCTGCAAAAATGATAAGGTTCATATTGACTTGGAACATCATGTAGCATCAGTATGAAAAATGTAACGTGAGTGACGATGTAACGTGAGTGAGAATATTGCCAATGCAAATTAATATTGCTAGTTATAAAAGTAAAATTTTGGATGAATAATTATACCCATAAGTAGTGAATTCATCTAAAGAAAATTAATTTAGGCTTTTTTAACACGATTATTTGCAAAAGAATTAAAATTTGAATGTAATGTCACAAAACCCCATTGCTATAACATGCATTTTCAATTTGTAACGTGAGTGACGATATAGCCAATGTACATCGATATTGCTATTTATCCAAAAATACAAATTTCGCCAAATAATTATAGCTGAAAGTTGTGAATTCCTCTAAAGATCATTAAAGGGATCTAGTAACTTTGTTGAGATGTGCAAAAACTGATGAATGGTTGATGCAATGTATACTGTTGTTATCTCATATGTCCTCAGGGTATTGTGTGAAAATTTCAGGTCAAATGGACAATGTATGGCCAAGTAATGAGCGAAAATGCAAAGTGATATTGGGTGATATTCACCAACTCACTGCATTCACTTTGTACAGGGATGAAAATCTCGCCCGGAGATTTTCTTATCTAAATACTTCAATCATACATATCTTTGTAATGAAAGGGAAATTTGAAAAACCGAAAGCTGTCCCATGATTTTATTGTTAATACGAATACAACAAGGTATAAAGGAACCGCTAGAATTACAATTTTATTTTGAGGATTTGGACAATGTTACTAAGTCCCTTTAATTTAGGCTTTTAACACAATTCTTTGCAAAAGAATTAATATTTGCATGTAATGTCACAAAACCCCATGTTATAGCTATGCATTTTAATTTTGTAACGTGAGTGACGTAACATGAGTGACGGTCCATTTTTTGTTTACTGTTCGTTCTTTAAAAAATGCATGATAGAAGCTAACTTTAAACAGTATTAATATGATCTTGGGAAGTAATAGCAAGTTGCATCAACATAATTTGCTCTGAAGTGTAAATAGTTGTAGCTTGCGTTTCATGCAAAGTTCAGTGAAAATTGACAGGGGTAAAAATGCGTAACGTAAGTGACGCTCATTATTAAAACCTCCTCTAAAAATTTAAAAACAAAGAGTTGAATCATATTCTTTCAGTGCTAATGTGTTTGCCCTAGTGGTATGTCATGGGAAAGAAATTTAATTGACAGCTTACTTTTTTTAAGAATGAGAGTGTGAATTATCTTTTGATTTTCAAGAAATGTAACGTGAGTGACGTGGAATAGCTCAAATGTGTCTCGCCCAATTGCGCGAGTCATGCCAATGAAGTTTGGTTACAAACAGATGCAGGGTTGGAAAGTTATCGACCCTAATAGACTCTTACCCCAAAACTTTCACATTTGACCTCATTTGACCTTTGACCTACTTATGTGACCTTTGACCCCAGCATATTATGGAGGCCGATATAGGGCATCGTCCAATCAAGTTTGGTTACAAACGGATGCAGGGTTGGAAAGTTATTCAAATTTTTGAAAGCGTCACGGACAGACGGACGGACGCAATGTGGATCCCTTAATAGTCTCCCTCCACCTATGGTGGGCTCGACAAAAATCACCAATCTAAGCCAGAAAATAATCACTTTCAGCCCAAAAATGTTCAACATTCAAAATCCTTAATTTGTCCATTTAATATCTACCTCTACCCACAATGTATGCATTTTCTTAAAGCTTAGAATCCATGGATCATTTTAAGATAAAAATCTCAATTTTGATGAAAAAAAATCAGTACCTCACCGGGCCCCTTAAATGAGGTACGAAATACCTCAATTAAATGTGGAAGTAGACTACAAACTACATATTACATATACATATTATGCTGCAAATTGCACTTTGCGAATTGGAGAGCTTAGTATTATATACCAAATAAACATAAAACTTGATAGATGTATCTAAATGTTCGTTTCCTTCCTTCTACTCCAGATAAAGGCAGGGTAAACCAAGACCAAGGAAGGAGAGGGGAGGGGGGGGGGGGGGGGCAAAGTAAATATTGTCTTTTAACTGATACCCCTTACCCATTACATATCAAGGTATATTTTATGAGATATGAATGAAAGTATCAAACATTTTATTGTTCACATTATATTTTGAATTGGTAGAAATTTTCAGTACAAAGTTGAATCAGGTTTTGCTGTTAAATCCTTCAAATTATATTATTTAAAATGATTTGCATAATTACCTGCTTGACCGAATTTCTCCTGGTAGCATGGATTACAGTAAAGCATGTTATCCTGCTGTAAAGAGACAAACAAAATAATTGAATTATAACTATCTTTTTTTAATAGCAGTAACTTTACAAATTCAAAAATAATCAATAGCTTATAAGTGCAAAAACATCATAATCATTGATTACTACGATTATATAAAGTCATGTGAAGTCAGGTTACGTTGCTAATAAATGATAACCATCAATTATGGAGATAAAATATTTGGATTTTCAGACAAAAGTATGAAATTAATCTTTGACAGAATGAAAGAACTGAAATATCCCGCCATTGCCAAGTGTCACAAACATAAAATTGACATGTTATTAAAACCATACAATCATAACATTATATTGGCTATTTGCCAGGAATACATGTACATTACATTATCTTTGTAAGACAATAAAGAGGTGTAAATATCTTCAAACCAACCAATAATAATCTTAAGCAAATAATACACCCACCCATAGCTAACACTCTTACACCATCAACCAAATGTGCCATAAAAATCATCATAAAGGGTTATATCGTCATGGTAACACAAACAAAAACGTGAAACTTTCTTTCTTTTAAGATCTTCAATTGGATTTCAGGTGAATTCAATCAGGAAGTTTTCTTTCCCCAAGCTCTATGAAAATGTGTGATATTTCCTGTATTACTGGTATTTGCCAGCACTTATCAAACAATATCAGTGCATGCAGAATGGGAAGTAAAAGTGGGTGGTGTATTAGTTATTTGGGTCAGCCTAATCTACAAAAACACATACGGGTGAGAGTGAGAAGGGCGTAATGTCCATTTGGGACTAAATTGAGTTCTGCATACTATCCAGTACGTTACAGCCTTTCATATGTGATGTCAAATGTTCACATAATTTATCATTTTGCAAATATTCATCAAAAATATAATATAGAAATTTGAGCGGTCCTGGCTTCACAAATTTTCCATGACAACCCCCCCCCCCCCCCCCCCCCTCCCCCCGCTGACAGGATTGTATCAACCACTGGGTCCTGGTCTAGGCTTCTAAAATTTGGACCGGTTCTGGTCTCGGGCTCGAAAATTTGGGACTAGTCTTGGTCTCGGCTTCGAAAATTTTCTACGACTAGATTTCATGATCTTGATGTAAAATTTATGAAAAGTCTAGAATACTTGTAATTTTGCTTTTTAATACATTTAACTTCAAATAAAAGCCACAAATGGCTTACCATGATATTTAAGTCCAATTTAGATTTCCGTTTAACTTTATAGGATCTTTGTGAATCACCCCCTAATCCGATTGAATACTTACATCTGAGAATTTGCCCAGTACCAGAAGAGAGGGTTTTGTTGCATTCGTTGCACTTCAGGCAACCCCTGTGCCACTCCTTACCCAGAGAACGAACCTTCTCCGCTGTAGGTGAAACACAACAAGGAGAGAAAAGAAAAGTTGGAAAACATTAATTTCCATTTAGCTCATATTTATACTTTATAGTGCATGATTTGTAGTTCGTAATATACACCAACACATTTTGAATTTTCTGAGTGTATTTATATTGCAATGAGAACAAAGGCCGAGCAATATAACCCCATTCAATATAGAGGATGTAATCAACATGTCAATCCACATATAGGCTTTTACTGATACACCCTATTTCGTTTTCCCACAATTTAAAATGATTATATCTTTGTTATACTTTTTCATATAGGTTGCTATATAAATGAACATTTTAAATGAACATTGTAAATGTTTATGACTCCCTCCCACACATAGACATAGTGTTGTCCTATTTCCCCCTAATAATGGCACATAGACATAGTGTTGTCCTATTTTCCCCCCTAATAATGGCTAACCGAGCAATGGGGGTGCGGATAAGAATCCAATCCCGACAGGACTTCACTTGTATCCCCTATGCCACACCAGAGAACGAATAAACCAATCAACTAGAGTGAAAACTTCCCTGTGGTGCAGTGGTGCACAGTTTCATCCTGAATTACACTAAAAATGTCCAGAAAATGTAATGGAATGTTTAATATTTGTAGTAAACAATAATGATCATTATAATAGTTCATAATTTTGTATGGTACAAATCTTTTTACTTTTAATCACACATGCAAGAATGGTCCTGGAAATACTTGCGACACTAAGGGGTCCATAGAGAATACATGTTATAGAAAAATCGGACCTGAAGGGTTAAACTAGCACTCTAAAATTAATTCACAGCGTCTCTTTTAGGCATTCCCCTACCTGACCACTGTGTATCTGTTTACTGCTCGATCCTACGTACTCCGTCCGATATAATATATTGTATAATATATATTATACCTACACAATACATGTTCATGGTGCCCTTCCCAAGCAACTCAGGTTAAGTGTCATAAATTAAGAATTAAAGGAGGGGTTCGGACGATTTTCAGCATTTACCAATCAAAGGAACAATAATCGTTCAACAAATTGCCTTTGTCCCGACGAAAAAAGACCAACTGGATCATTCACAATCACTTTTGGACTAAATAAGGTAACAGTTCTTGATCGAATCTGCCGCCAGTTTGATCTATCCCAGCATGCAATATTCAAGACATCGACGCCTCACTTTGCTGCCAATACAAAGCAAAGTGAGGCTGGCGAGTCACGCGATCACGTGATAAAAATCGCAAGCGTACAGAAAAAAGACGATGAATATCAAAAATTGCAGACACATAACAATCGAGTATAAATCATCCTGATGGGATATTTTTTTTAATAAAAATATATTACCAATGAGTGATTTTTTTAGATTTTGGTACATTAATTTTGAAATCGTCCGAACCATCCCTTTAACTTCCAATAAGGAAGAGATGTTAAAGCCAGGCTAATAGTAGGCTTGTTAAGATCCAAAAATATGGGTGTTCACTGCAATTTGGGGTACGATTGTTTAACTTGGCATACATATTCCTTGAATCAAAAGAGGAAAATTCATCCAAAAAGGCACTCTGTATTTATGCAAATTGGGCATTATTGCCATAATTTATGCAAATGTATTCATGTGAATGGGATATCTATATGCCAATGGTGTTTTATTGACATATTTGGGAGAACATATTCCTTGGATCAAAAGAAGAAAATTTATCCAAAGAGACAATCTGTATCTATGCAAATTAGGCCTAATTTCCATAATTTATGCAAATTTATTCATGGGAATGGAATATCTATGAAAATTGTGTTTTTATTGACATGCTTGAGAGATCATTTTCGTTGGATCAATAGAAGAACAATTATCCAAACAAACACTCTGCATCTATGCAAATGAGGCCTAATTTCCATAATTTATGCATATTTAGTCATGGGAATAAGTTCTCTCCAATATCTTTTTTAAAACATCATTGTCACAGATATCCCATTTCCATGAATAAATTTGCATACATTCTGGAAATTAGGCCTGATTGCATAGATACAGAGATAATCAACTATATATATCTAAGAAAAAAACCTCTTTTGAAAGTGTTTGAAAAGAGGAAGCATTTTGAAACGAATTTGAATGGCTGGTTCAAAATCATCCAATACTTGCGGGGCCCCACATTTATTACAAATGGTTATTGATATTTCAGCCATTTTTGAACTGATTTTTATCAAATCAAGTTTATACTGCCACTAACATTGTATGCTCTTTCAAATTTGACACTCAGTAAGTTGTTCATTATCTCACAAAAATTATTTTGTGTAGCGCCCTCTCTACCAAAACTCAACTATCCCTTTAACAATCATACAAAAATTACTCTGAGTGGGTGGGAGGAAGGAAGGGTTGGGCAATCATTATGGGATCATGAGGGCATGTTGACAAAGTTCAAAAGGGATCTAGTAAACATTGGCAAAATCGTCAAAACTTTCTTGGAACTCTAGCGATTTTAGCACATACCTCATTGTATTTTCAAATTAACAATAGAAGCATGAAACGGCTTTCGGTTTTCCACATTTCTCTTCAGTTGATAGTGATATTGGAGGAAAGAAGAATTCGATTAACGGACCTAAAGAATATAAAAAATCCATGAAAATAAACACAGTAGTGATTTAAGATTAATTTTCTGATGCCAAATCTCACTTAGCAGCCAGTTTACGCCCCACCCACATTTAGGGTCCGGAATCGGCAGCGTGATTGACATGTGATTGACAATTCATTGGCTTACGTCATGACGCGTCATCTACAGAATTTAGTTCATAAGTCCGTTCTTTAGATGACGTCACATTTTGGCGATTTAAAAGGGGCGTTCCCAGGACAATTAGATATGTACTAATTACCCCAACATTTATTGATTTCATGAGAAATGTCTACCAAATTCTTTTTCTTCGGAAAAATGTACATATAGAGAGCCGAATTGTGAAAATTAGGCCATCTAGACGCTGTAGTTCCTTTAACTAGTAGCCATTAAGAGGTGATAGGAAGGGTGGGCCAATTACAGGGAATAAGAATGGTGGGGTCATTATAAGGGATGTGATCTAGGTGTAATGGTTTTTGTGGTTTCCAGTATGTAGGGTTGAAGGAGGAGTTACAATGAAATGAGAATTACTCAAGCTCAACGTGATATTGAAAGGGAAGAAGAGTAGAGTAGGGTATTAAAACTGCATGTACATGTAGTACTTTATAGCCAGTTAAAGGGTACCACCACCCAAAAATAATAATCTTATCATAGAAAGGTAACATCTTTAGTATTCCATTCCTTCAACAAGTTCACAAATATATGTTTTCAGAAAAAATATATAATTAGAAAACGCATCACCATTCTCAACCATACGTTCATGCGGTCTGAATTGCGTAGACTATATGCGTGCCGAGCCAGAGCGCTCTGTGCAGAGCGAACGAATCATCCGGGATTCTATTGACGTACGCGTGAAAGCATTGACGCACTCGCAAATGCTTGGCCCGTGTGGAACCAGGAAATAGCAGTGGTTCCGTAAGTGGTGGAAATTAATTGCTTTGTTTATGAATTACGCAACCCTTTGAAAAATGTTGGGTATCTATTTGATATCACAAAACGGTACCAAAACATATAACAATGTGTTGTCCTTTGCCTGGTGGTCCCCTTTAAAGTGGGATAACGTCAATGTGATAAGGGAGAAGGGATTTATTCTACTTAGGCATTCTTTAGAGTTCTCCTGCATTCTGGACCCTCTATTCAATTTTAACAAAGGGCCCGTTTTTTAGAGTCATTTTCCAGAAGGAGAGGAAGACTCCCTAATGTCTGCAGAACTGCAAAAGTTAAAGGATTTAAGGATTAAAAGCGAACTGGTTTCAGTTCAGTGCTTTCTTGTATTAGGGCTGAACAAGTATTGCACCACTGAACACTGTAATTTACAACTGAGAACTGCTGCAGCTCAAGCTGATATTGGAGGGAAGCGTTTAGTTTTAGAACTAGCGGCCAATTAGGGGTGATATTAAACGGGTGGGGCAATTATTATGGGATGACAGGGTCATGTTGACAATCTAGAATATAGAAAATCTCACAATATGTTGACATAATAAAAACTAAAACTAGAGCGTTGGTATTGTACAGGATTTCATGTCCTGAGGGTACATAACTATTTTATTTAAATGAGGGCATTTTGTCTCGTTCGTCTCGTTGGTGCCTGTAAACTAACTGTGTGTTGTAATGAAGTCATAAAGATGATATTCACTAACTGTGAAATATAAAATATACTAGCGATATAAATGTTTTAATGGGCCAAATTGCCAGCTTGGACATTTTGTTTTTTTTCAAATTGCATACAGGAGCAACAGGTTTTTAATACATTAGTCTCCGCTTTGGTGAAAACTTTTACAATGTATATTTTACCTTTTTAACATGTGAACCTTATTAAGTGGCGAAAACAAAGTATGTAATAACAAAAAAAAAACTTCAAGGGTAACTGACTAGAATTACTATTATCAATTTGAATCCTTTTCAATGAAAAGGGAGAAAATACTGTGTAAGATGATATATTATTCCACATACCACATTCCACATACTAAGAATCTTACTCTTCGATTGGTCAAAAGTTAATCACGTGATGAAAAATGGTTTCGCCCATCATTGATGGGAGAAGAAAAGATCGTTACACTAGCTGCGTTCACACGGTAAAAGCCAATCTTGTGGTTATCTTATGGATTGCAATGTTAGAGGTATCTTAGAAAGATCAGGTTTATGACGGTCGAGACCACTAAAAAAATGGTCTCGAGACCGGCCAAAATTTGAAAAGGGGGGGGGGGGGGGTTCAACCCCCCCCCCCCCCCAAAAAAAAACCAGCCATTTTTTGGTCAAGGGTTAACCCCCCCCCCCCCCCCCTTTGACCAAAAAATGGCTGTTTTTTTTTTTGGGGGGGGGGTCAAAGGGTGGGGGGGGGGGGGGTTGAACCCCCCAACCCTCCCCCTCCCCTGGGTACTCCTATGTCTGTAAGTCAAAAATGGCAGCCGAGCTTTCGAACCTAGCAGGTCGATCTTTTATCCAGGCAAAATAAATGACATTATTATTAATGGAGGTCATTAATGTTGACTTGACGAAGGACCTGCAAGGTTCGATAGCTGGGCTGACTCTTCTGACTTACATTTGATTACTTAAAGGTAGTGTTGAGTATTGGTATTTCCCGAAGTGCCCCCGATATTTTTTTGTGAGATAATGAAAAACTGACTGTCAAATTCGAAAGAACATACAATTTAAATGACAGAATAAACTTTATTTGATCAAAATCGGTTCAGAAACGGCTGAAATATCCATAAATATATTTGTATTCAAAATGTTTTTCACCGGCAATCACTGGGCGATATTTAGACTTTTTAGAAAAATTTCAAAAATGCTCGAAGACTACTTTGAAAAAAAATCAGAATAGGTTTTTAAAAAGTCGTTGATGATATCTCTATTGAATCATTAATTGAACAAACATTAAATACACAATTTTGTATGAAAAAAGGCTAAAACCATTTTTTTTTTAATAGCGCCCTCTTGAGTTGTAACGGCTCTTTTTGAATGATAACAGGAGTTTTACTTAGTCTTTTGTAATTGTGTATACTTTTTGAGCATGGTGAAGTTATAACTATTACTTTGTACCGTAATGGTGCCGGTTTTGGTTACTAAAGTTAAGTTTGACCAATGCTCAACTATCCCTTTAAGCCATGCATCTACAACAGATAAGCCGTTCACAACAGTTATTTCTATTTATTTTTTAAAAATAAGTAACAATTGCTGAAAGAATCTTACCGAAGTAGACCTCCTTGGAACATTTTGGGCACTTGGGCATGATTCTTGATGTGATTACAGCTGCTAGTAGAAGTAGTACAGTAAATGAAAGGGAATCCCTTGAAGTATCTATAAGCACGCAATCATGTAGAAGTACACGGTACTAATTTAAAGTGGACCAGCACAATTCACGACCAACTCGCTCGGGCAAGCAACCAAACTGAATGTGAAGTCTCCGAAAGTAGATCAGGAACCTATCATGCAGGACCTAATCAGCTGTGAAGGACTTATAATATGAGTCGTGTGCAAAACAGATCGTATAAATCTGGAAAAGAAGATAGTCTAACCATGGATCATTGAATGGTCTAGCCAGTCAAAGGCTGGCCTGCATACAAGACCAGAGAGACACTAGTTCTAGTTCTATCTAGTTCTAGTTCTAGTTCTATAGTAATACTCATCAACGCCTGTTCAGCATCTAGATGAGGGTAAAGCATAAGGCTGATATACAGCTCTATGCGGTAAAGTTCCTGAACAGGGAACTAAATTGTTTCAAGAGCCACCTTGAACTGCTCCAAAGAAGGCAGTTCGACGATGTTCTGAGGTAGCTCGTCCCAGTCCTTAAGTGTCCTGGGGAAATAACTACATTTGTAAGTGTCCATTCATTGAAGAGCCTAGTCTCATATATCGTTGTTGTTGACACCTCCTTGTAGTTCGCTCCCTCGGTTTGATGTAATCCGGTATTGGAATCGCAATTTTGTTATTTGCTATCTTGTAGAACATTGACAATCGTGCCCTTTTTCTTCTTTCTTCAAGAGTTGGAGTAACTAAGGGTAGAGGCAAGAATCCGGCCCAGCACCCATGTTTTAAGGCATCCAATGCAATGCACCCCAAACAACAACATATTTGCAAACACTGCAGATCTTTATCAAAATTTGCATATGTAGCTGGGGAATGATGCTGTGTGAGAAATATCATAAAATATCAAATCAATTGACCCCTTATTTCTTCAATAAACGAATTTAATGTTTTCTGTCTTACTTCTGAACAAAAAAAAAAGGCTTGAGATAACTCGGCCTCTGGACTCTGGTTAATTTGGCAATTGATTAGTCAATACTAATAGTTACAAATTACGCTGATTACACATCAGCTGAGCAACACACATACAAAAGTAATAGTTCGACCTCGTAGTTACATGTAAGAAGGTAGCTTCGATCATACGGAATTATTTACCATCGATATCGATGACCACGAACACATACACGCATAAAATAATCCACTGTGTCTGTCACAGTTTATATAGTATGGGCCGAAGACTAAATTTTTTTCATTCCGTAGTCCACTTCTGGAAAGTACTTTATTTTGTCCTAGATATGTTCCAAATATGTATATGAACCCAAAATGTAATGTTCCCATTTGCAACATTTGGGCGTTAAGGAATAACGGCTACAAACAAAGAAATAGTTAAAATCGGTTGCTAGGGGCATATTTCTCCCTAGCAACGGTGATCTATGTACCACTTTAGAACCTATTTTTGTTGTAGGTATGTCCAATAAGGTATTTGAAGCAGAAAGCAATGTTCACATTATTGAAATTTAGCGATTGAATGGTAAACAGCTAAAAACAAAGAAATAGTTAGAGTTGGTTGATATGGGAAAATTGCTCCTTAGCAACGTTGACAAATTGAATATGGACAACATCTTTAGTTCTGTGTAGCAAAAACCGAAAGCTTCCGGGGGGGGGGGGGGGGGGGTTGCCCCCTGGCCACCATAATAATAATTTGGCCCTGTCCCCATAACACGTATAATAGTTTTATTCAGGAACTCTTGCTATGTCTGCAAAAATTATGCTATATTTCTAACTCATAATACCTACCTATACTTCCTATTTGAATGTGTGCAACATCTTTAGTTCTGTAATGCAAAACCAGAAATCTCCCAGAGGCTCCGCCCCCTGGCCCCATTATAGTCATGTGACTCTGTTTCCTGTACGCGTATGAAAATTGTATTAAGGAATTCCAGCTATGCCCACTAAAATTTAGCTAACTCTATATCTAAATGTTGAATAGCTAACTATTTTTCCGTTTTTAATCTGGACAACAATTGTAGTTCTGTACATCAAAAATACAAAAGCTTCCAGGGGCTCCGCCCCCTGGACCCCCATTGTGATTCAATTCAGGGTTCCATCAGGGTGCTTGTAATTTGCATTTCATAATTTTGTGTAAACAGCTCAATCCAAAAGCTTGTGCCCCCTATACCCCCCCCCCCCCCCCCCCCCCCCCCCGTCATAACATCCCAGCCACGCTACTGGGTTGTTCGCATCGTTCCCTCGCCGAAGATGGTCGAAATTTCGAGAAGAAATCGGCGCTTATGTAATAAGAGGCATCACATAACTTTGTAAAGGCGTACTGTTTCTACTGCCGTTTTTCTTTTAAATGTTGCTTTTTCATTCACCTTGTAAGTGATCCACAAAACTCAGTAATGCTGAACCTTCAATAAAGTCAACATTGTTGTCTTTCACAATGCTTATTAAACAAAAGCTTTGTCTTAACAAGAAATGGTTCAAGTCTGCTGCATATCAAAAAGACAAATTGCATTCTCTTGTCCTAAATGTTTGTTTAACATAAAATGTTGCCATTTTCCGATAATTTCAGACATAATTAGTTAACGCATTGAGATACAACTCTTGTTGGTAAGACATATATCACATCAATTAACATTATTACCATCATTACATTACATTAATTGACAAGTGTGCTTGTGTGTGCCTGTTTGTTATTATTAATATTGTTTATTCGGCAAATCAAATACACAAGAAAAGTGTAACAAAGTAAAGAAATTGCAGCCACTGGAATGCCAGGGCTTGGAAAAGTTAAAGGGATAGTTGATTTTTGGTATAGAGGGCGCTTCACAAAATACAATTTTCGAGAGATAGTGAAAAACTGAGTGTCAGATTCGAAAGAGCATACAAATTTAATGGCAGAATACACTTAATTTGATCAAAATAGGTTCACAAATGGCTGAAATATACTTAAACATAAACATTTGTAATAAATGTGGGGCCACAACATTATTCGATAATTTTGAACCAGCCGTTAATTTTTTTTTAAATGCTTCCTCTTTTCAAAAATGTACAAAAGATCACCATGCACAATAATGTTTGAAACCGATGAGTGTTTAGAAAGCGCCCTCTTGAGTTGTAACAGCTCTTTTTTAATGATAACGGGCTTTTTACTCAGTCATTTGTAATGTTGTATTCCTTTCGAGCATGGTGGAGTTATAACTGTTAGTTTGTAATGTAATAGTTCAGGTTTTGGTTACTAAAATTCAGTTTGACCAAAACAGCACTCTCTTTACCAAAACTCAACTACCCTTTAATTTGAAACCTTACTCGATAGACATGTATAACCAACCTCATTGCAGCAATAACAACGACAGGTTGTTGATCCCTAACTTCTCACACGGGCGGCTAGGCAGGGATAAAAGCGATACATTCGACAAGAATCTTGTCTACATGGCAATAGAGCGGTTTTTTATTTATTTTTTAGGAAAAATCGATCTCTTTAGTCCCCCTTCCTTCAGGAGTGTTAATTAAGTCAAGGCAATTATCCCTCAGAATTTGTCTCCTTCTTAAGTAGTACAACAAAAGACCATAACAAATCAACCATGTCGAATATGTTTACGCCCCTGTTATAAATAGTTTTATATTCTTATATACTTAGAGGGGGCTGCCATCTCAATCCGTACTTTAATTTCTTGTAATGGTTTACTGCACATCCTTTCAAAATGAGAGAACGTTATTACGTAATGATGGGGCCCTAGTATGCATGGGACAAAGCAAAGTCCGAAAGCTTATACGAATTAACATGATTATGACTTTTTATACCGACCCTTCTTTATAACTTTCTAATAGGCGTCGATTTCTTCTCGCCATTGGGGGGGATGATACGTCATTTTGACAATTGTTGAGGGAGCGAAGCGAAAACCCAGCAGCGTGCCCGGGTTTTTATGACTGAGGGGGGTGGGGGGGATAGGGGGCCCCAAAAGCTTTTTGATTTTAGCTGCTTAGAAATTGGAAGATTATTTAGTGCACATTGCAAGCATCATGTTATGAGGGGGGTGGGGGGAAAGGGGGCCCCAAAAGCTTTTTGATTTTAGCTGCTTAGAAATTGGAAGATTATTTAGTGCACATTGCAAGCATCATGTTATGAGGAGGGCTTTGTCCAAGTATGGATACACTTTAGCATGATAGATACATAGATTACAAGCATCCTGATGGAACCCTCAATAGAATCAGTCGAGGGATACCCTCATTGGGAAGCTTATTGGGGGTCCAAGGGGCGGAGCCCCCGGAAGCTTTGGGATTTGTAATATCCAGAAATAAAGATGTTGTCTATATGTAAATAGGAAATACAGTTTACTATTGTATAGACAGTTATACAGGGTGGCCCAAACAAAACGGAACGGGGCACTTCCGGAAAATAGAGTACCAAAATATTTATGTCCATCGGATAGAGTGTTTTTTGTTTTATGACGCTTTGAGTGAGACCATGTCAGGTGCTAATTTTTGTCATTTTTTACCTCGTCAATGCCAGTTAAATTGCACTCCCTGCCCGTAATACCATTGAGCGACCATGCCCATTCTCTCGGCACACGGATGAGTGCACGCTAAAAATGGCGCGCGGTGCTCAATGCCATGAAAGGCGGTGCATGCGATTTATCAAGCACTGGCTCGGTAAAAAATTGACAAAAAAGAGAACGTTAAGAGGGGCAATGCTCCTTTATTTTAATGTTATCATATATTTTTTATCCCCAAATATTTTTTTTATGGGGGGAATAATAATACAGGCCACCCCCCCCCCCCCCCACCTGAAATATTGGGGGAATATATCCCCCCTAACCCCCCCCCCCCCCCCCCCCGTGATCGACGACAATTGCGACGACCTGCAACAGCCTGCAACAAGACAACAGAACTTATGAAGGGCCGATCATGTTCGAAATAACTAGACGTTACAACAGAATTCAAATATCGTAATAAATTCGGTCTAATTCCCAATTATAGCCATAAATAGGCTTTGTGTATTACATTTCGGCTAAAATAAACCTAACATGTGATTTATCGTGCTTAATAAGCATTATAAGCCTGGTTTTGGGTTTGTGTAAAGATGGTGCTTGGGGGCTGCAGGGGT
>JBAMJV010010125.1:0-24063 GCA_037951105.1 Echinarachnius parma
CGCGACTTCGTAGCTCGTTCAAATAGTACTGACAGGGCTGACGATTCGTGCAAATAGACATGCCATATCGCACTCAAAATCAGTCATTATTTCCTTACTATGTATCTTAGCGCAATGCATTAGCAAGTATTGCTATGAATGTTCGCAAGGATTTGTGAGGGATTCGTTTTGGTTTTATTATACACATTAAATAACGAACGCCTTCTAAATTATTCAAAGTCAACATATGTCTCAAAATACTGCCCGCAATATGCTACGCAATGTCGGGCATCATTAAAACCAAACAACTAACCCCACTGATGCTATGGCAACTTCCCAAACTATACAGTGTTAAATGTTAATGGTGAACGTTGTAATTTGCGAGTATAACATTAATTTTATACCCACTTCGGCGACCTATGGCGACCTACATCTACCTAAATCTAAACGCATATGAGATACGCAGTTAGAAGTTTATCTATTAATTTACCTTCTATAAAAATAAAAAAAAACATAACTACACATTGTTAAATTGTACTGATGCATACTGTCATATTTACATTTCCGATATATTACATTGATACCTGCTTCGGCGACCTTTGGCGCGCATTACGATTAGCATAATTTGTTGATGTATATCCAGTAGATTCAGTATGTGTTTATGTTCCATAATTATGTTGAAATGTCCTTTGTTTTTGTTTCCCTTCTTTTTTGTGTGAATATGAGTTTACTGCGCCATGAGCACCTTTAAAAAGGTGAAATTGGCGCATTACAAGACCCCTTTATTATTATTTACCCAATTTATAAATTACATACAAATTATAGTTTGGTCTGAGAATGGCTAACTAATAAATTTTAAAAAATTCTAGAATATTGGGAGACAACGAATAATACTCGTCGTTAAAGGGATAGTTGAGTGTTGGTATAGGGGGCACTTTACAAAATAGTTGTGTGAGATAATGAAAACTGACTGTCAAATCTGAAAGAACATACAATTTTAATGACACAATACATTTATTCGAACACAATCGGTTCAGAAATGGCTGAAATATCCATAAACATATTTGTATTCAAGAATTCTTCGCCAGGGGATATTTTAACTTTTTAGAAACAAATGTATACTACTTTGAAAAAATCAAAGGGGCCCCACATTTATTACAAATGGTTATGTTAATGGATATTTCGGCCATTTATGAACCGATTTTGATCAAATAAAGTTTATTCTGTCATTCAAATTGCATGCTCTTTGACATTTTACACTCAATTTTTCATTATCTCCAAAAAATGTTATTTAAAGGTAAAGTTAAGTTTGGGTAAAACTGAATTTAAGTAACCAAACCTGCACCGTAACATTATAAACTATTAGATATAACTCCACCATGCTTGAAAGGAATACAAAAATGCAAATTACTGATTAAAAAGTCTGTTATCATAAAAAGGAGCCGTTAACGCTCAAGAGGGCGCCCTCTAAAAAGCAATAGGTTTCAACCATTTTAAAGGGATAGTTAAGTATTGTCAAACTTAACTTTAGTAACAAAAACCTGCACCGTACGGTACAAAATAATAGTTATAACTTTACCACGCTCAAAAAGTATGCACAATTACAAACCGACTAAGTAAAACCCCCGTTTTCATTCAAAAAGAGCCGTTCCAACTCAAGAGGGAGCTATTTAAAAAAATCATTGGTTTTAGCCTTTTTTCATACAAAATAGTGCATTTAATGTTTGTTAAAAAGTGATTCAAAAGAGATGTCATCAACGTCTTTTTAAAAACCTATCCAGATTGTGTTCAAAGTAGTCTTCAGCATTTTGAAAAAAATTCTAAAAAGTCTAAATATCGCCCGGTGATTCCCGGTGAAGAACTCTTTAAATACAAATATATTCATGGATATTTCAGCCGTTTCTGAACCGATTTGATCAAATTAAGTTTATTCTTTCAGTAGATTTGTATGTTCTTTCAAATTTGACAGTCAGTTTTTCATTATCTCACCAAAAAATCTCGGGGGGGGGGGCATTTCGAGAAATACGAATACTCAACGGTGCCTTTAAATGACATATTGTGCATGTGATTTTTTTTTTTGAAATATTGATTAGACAGAGAGATAATCAACAACTATGTAAAAACCTCTTTTATAATTTTTTTTGAAAAGAGGAAGCATTTGTAATAAAAAAATAATAACAAAGTTAACGGCTGGCATCAAATTAGCGAATAATGTCAATTGGTTATGTTTTTTAATAGGTATTTCAGCCATTTCTGAATCGATTTTGACAAAAAAAAGGTTCATTCTGTCATTAAGAATGTATGCTCTTTCAAATTAGACACTCAGTAGTTCATTATCTCACAAAAAAGTATTGTGTGTAGCGCCCTCTATAGCAAAACTGCAAAACTCAACTATTCCTTTAAGATTTAATTTCAAGGAATATGGCACGTTGATTTTTTACATCATAAACTTTTTTTCTGGAAATGAATTTGTATGAACTTATTTGCGGAATGAACTATTATACGTTATTTATTAGGAAAATAATGTTGGTATTGGTTCTCTTAACAATGGATAGGGGTGGGGAGGGGAATATGTGGTAAATTGATGATACCTTAATCGACCTTGTCACTTTCACGTGGAAGAGGAGAGTGATGGAAACATCACTTATATCACCCATCCCCACCCCCCCCCCCCCCCGCACACACACACGCATACACGCACACACACACACACACACACTTTTTTTTTAAGTGATTTTTATTCCTCCAAATATAACATTTACATTTGAATATACATACTAAACAAAATATACATATACAATTATAATGAACGAAAATAGAAATGGTTATCTTACATACATAAACAAATACAAATCAACAGTATATTCAATTTCCTGACTTCATAGAATAAACATAATGGAGGTTATATAACTAAAGATAAAAGGAACTAAAACATGCTCCTTTACCCCCCCCCCCCCCCCCATTTAGCCCAAGAAATACCCCATCCCCACACAACCACCGATCACACCACAGTCACACACATACCTCAGACACCCATTCCAGTATATCTGCTCGTTTTGATTTCAACCTAAAGAGTAATTAATTGACAATATAGAAAGCTGTCACATTCAACTAAAGAGAGTAGAGACCCAAAACCTTATTAATAATTAACAAATTCCCTATAATTCTAACAAAATAAAAATTAATCATATTACATGTATTTTATGGTGTTCCCATTTTTGTAAGTGAACTCCTAATTTACTCTTTTTAATAGCCACTTTTTTTCTTCTTCTTTATAATCCAAAATAATTGTCTGTACTTTCCGTGCAGATGGAAGTACACCTTTTATTCTAAAAGAATAAATAGTATGTTTTAACAAAAAAATACTAGAGTTACAATACTTAACTCTATGCGATCTACCTGCCAGTCCTACAAAAATTATTTTCCAATCAACATTCCTAATTTCAATCAAATCAAAATATTCTATTATATCTAACAAAAACCTTTGTACGTATAAGCATTTAAAAAATAAATGTGAATATGTCTCAATCTCATTTTTACAAGAAGAGCATAAATTATTAATAACAAATCCAAACCTAAATAAATGTTCTTTTGTATATAATGCCCTAAGCAATCATTTATATTACGCATACACACACACATACACACACACACACACACACACACACACACGCACACACACACACGCACACACACACACACACACACACACGCACGCGCGCACACACACACGCACACACGCACACACACACACACACACACACACACACACACACACACACACACACACACACACACACACACACACACACACTTGAATCCTCTACTTCATATTTGGTCATGTTCCTCACTACTTCTCTTCTCTGTTTTTTAGGATAAAAGGGAAATCATAATAGGATAATACTGAATTAAAATACGCACATTTTGCCCCCAGCCTTATTGTCACGACCATGCACCCCGCCCCTTGCCCAGATAGACTGTCATACTGTGGTAAAATTCTCTCCTCCAATTTCGCTCTTGCCCACTATATAGATGGCGACAAACAAAACAGCTCAACTTATACCACGCTGACGTCCCCCCCTCCCCCCCCCCCCCCCCCCGTCCCCCCTCTAGAGTTGAAAAGGGCTATAGTCGGGTAAAAAGCACTTGAAATTCGGGCGAACCATGCCATATTCGGGCAGCACCCTGTCATATTCAGGCATTATCATGTCATATTTGGACAAACCATGTCATACTCGGGCAAACTGATGTTACACTTTGGTAAATTCATCCCCTTTTCGGGCAAAATCGTGCTATTTTTAGATTAAGCCATTAAAAACACATCAATTTCGGGCTCCAAAAAGGCGAGGACCTGTCGGTAAAGAACATCATGCGGGCCAAATAACTCAGCCCCCCCCCCCCCCCCGCCCCCGGGAAATGTTTCCCTACGCCCATATCATGGTTATTAGGAATCATGGGATATTGACCGCATACAGCGGGCTATATATCCTTAAATGAATAATTTCAATAAGGTTTATCTAGACTACCTTGCCCTTTTTTATCATTGTGGGGCACACTCGTCTAAATCAGAGACATTCTGCAGGGAAATTCAAATTTACAAATTGGAATCTTGAAGCAGATGAAACAAGCGAAACCCAACGACCACAAGAGGGCGATGTACTTCTTGCGCTCTAACACATGTATCACTCTCTAATACCATGAATACGGCCCTGACTGAGCTGGCACCATAGAGTTATATAACTCTATGGCTTGCACTGACAGTCTATCAGGTTATGTAAAGCAGCAATTTTGTTTGCTATAATCTTGGAAACAGTTTTTAATTTGTTCTAAATACATTACTGATGCGAAAAAGTAATGTTTCCATTTTTTATTTTTGGTCCCAGGGTGCATTTTGGCGATTTTAAAGATAATTAGCTAATTTGCATATTTGTGAAATAAGGTCAGGGGTCATTTTCTATCTAGGAATAGTACAATATTGATAAAAACTATTATTCTAGGGTATTTTGAGGCAAGGATTCCATTTCGGTGATCGTTTGTAAGTGCTGTATGGGAAACACTCTGAAATCCAAGATGGCTTCCCCTAATTTGCATATTTATGAATATTATTGATTTTCAGTGGCTACAGCCCCTAATAAGCAATAATTCCGGATTATTATTTGTCAGTTATGTTCTAAGTATGTATTTAAGATATCAAAGATGAGTTGCCATCATGGCAACCTCTAGCAATGCATATTATTTGCATAATTATGTATTTTACCTAATTTGCATATTCCCCCAAATCGAGTATATTAGGAACCCGGCAAGTAAAAAAGACAAGTAATACCACTTTTCAAGGTTTTAGGGGGCAATGAATCCATTCATGATACTTATTTACCTGTAAACCCACATAAATCCAAGATGGCCGTAATTGTCATTTTAAAGTAAATAACGCTATTTGCTACTTAAATGGCATTTAATTGATAAAAGTATGATTTTGCTTACTTTAAGCAAACAACTACATTGTGATTCAAGTATTCTAGTTGCTCATTCCAATAATTAAAAGTCAAAACATTATAATATAAATTTAATATAACCGAAATAATATAGTCGTGTATCATAACATGTGTAATTTAGGGAGCAGTCATCTTGGGATTTGAGATGGGATGCCATGGTGATACAGGTAAATAAGTATCAAAAATGGATCTGCTGCCCCCCAAAACCTTGGAAAAGTGGTATTATTTGTCTTTTTTACTTGCCGGGTTCCCAATATACTCGATTTGGTGGAATATTGAAATTAGGTAAAATACATAATTATGCAAATAATATGCATTGCTAGAGGTTGCCACGATGGCAACTCATCTTTGATATATTAAATACATACTTAGAACATAACTGACAAATAATAACCCGGAATTATTGCTTATTAGGGGCTGTAGCCACTGAAAATCAATAATATTCATAAATATGCAAATTAGGGGAAGCCATCTTGGATTTCAGAGTGTTTCCAATACAGCACTTACAAACGAGCACCGGAAATGGAATCCTTGCCTCAAAATACCGTAGAATACTAGTTTGTATCAATATTGTACTATTCCTAGATAGAAAATGACCCCTGACCTTATTTCACAAATATGCAAATTAGCTAATTATCTTTAAAATCGCCAAAATGCACCCTGGGACCAAAAATAAAAAATGGAAACATCACTTGTTCTCATCAGTAATGTATTAAGACCAAATTTTAAAATGTTTCCAAGATTATAGCAAAAAAATTCACAACATTTATTTATACTACATTAGGGGATATACTATGATCGTTTTCATCTTTTCCATCGAGTAGTATATGTCGCCTCGCATGTTGGCGCTATCCATTTCTGCAAAGAGCGCGATTACAGTTTCGAGTAGTCAGAAATAACCACCTCTAAACATTGAAAGTGGGATTTTATTTTTGACACGTTTCCTACCTACGACAATTCTACTCTCGTGGAGGCGAATGGTGGATCCAGACACAATCTCAATAGAACAATTGCCGTCGAAACAAGAGCAAATTCGAAAGAACATACAATTTTGATGACAGAATAAACTTAATTTGATAAAAATCGGTTCAGAAACGGCTAAAATATCTATAAACACAACCATTTGTAATAATTGTGGGGCCGATAATTCAATAATTTTTTAACCAGCCGTTAACTTTAAAAATGCTTCCTCTTTTCAAAAAATTACAAAAGAGGTATTTAGAATCTAATCACTATTTCAACAAAACATCACATGCACAATATTTTATTTAAAATGGTTGAAACCAATGAGTTTTTTAGAGAGCGCCCTCTTGAGTTTTAAGGCTCTTTTTGAATGATAACAGGGATTGTGAAAATGGAACTTCCCAAATGTTGATTCTGGTTGTGTAATTTGGCCTACAATTTTTTTTTTTTTTTTTTTTTTTTCTCGTTAGAAAATTACGTAGTTTATTTAGGTATTGATATCGTCAACTTTCAAGGAAGATGGATTTAGCGTCTTATTCTTTTTTTTTGGAGCTGAGTTCTTCATTAAAGACAAGTTATTTTGTTTTGGGTTATGGTTTATACACTTTGGGTTTGTCTAGCAGATTATAATACTATGGGGTGAAAATAGATAAGTTGGGCTTTTATTAAATTGGAAGTAGGTCGGTAAGATGGTATTTGTATATATTGGGAGCAAATCCTCATGAGATTCGGGTGAAGTTGCATTCTACTCGGTATTGTTTATGATTGGGAGGTAGGGACGCAGGGTTGTCTTGTGCATAGTCTCGCGTTATAGCTATGGAATGTTACTAATAAGGGGTGGTCGCATTGGGCGCGATCCCGCGCGGCGGTGCCCGTGTGTGCCGTGCGCAGTGGTGCGAATCCGTGGCAGGAAATTATTGTGTTCTATGCGCTTCGCTTAGCGTGCGTGCACGTTTTTATTCGGGGGTATAATTGGCCTGGCCTTATGGAGATTAAGGCGGCTTGCCATGGATTCGGGCCGATGCGTGCCGCATTCGTGGGTTTGGTCGCGCGGGGTCGCGTCCTTTGTGAACAGGCCTTTAACGGGTAAAGGTTTTTTACTTTCATGCTTTTGAAATTGAAAATCTGTATGTTAGAATGGTATTTGGACATGTGATGCTATTGTGAGTAAATCCTCATAAGATTTTTTAGTCTTTTTTTATTTTTATTTTTTTTCCCCCGTGGATAGCCTTGCGTATTAGCTATTGAATGTTACGTAACGGGTAAAGGTTATATTGGTGTTTTGTTATGACAGTGTTGGTGCAAGTATGTTATGGTTGATAATAAGTACGTAGGTAGTTTGCCTCGTACAGGCTGGGAGCCGTGTTGGAATATATATGAATGGTCTGGCTGGGGAGTGGACGGGGTGGGTTGGGTATCGAGGCGAGGGGGGGGGGGGGGGGGGGGGGGGTGGGGAGTAGCGGAAATGTTTTTTTTGTTTTTTTTTTGGTGTTTGGTACACTTTTTTATTTCTTTTGTCGTAGAAACCTCAACGAGGAGCAATGTTTAGTGTAGATATCTTACAATTTAGTTTAGTTCAGTTACTGTGTCTGTTGTGTGTGGTGTGTGTGAATGTTGATTGCATTGCCTATGTTGTTGGGAACCTCGACCAATATGTCAGCTTTTGGAGTAATTTATATATTTTTGAGCTTGCTCTTGTTAGCCCGTGTATTATAATTTTATACAATTTAAGGAGAAAAGAATGCATGAATATGTTAATATCTAGTTATGGAGGGTAAAGATAGTTATATTAGTTGTAATTTTCTTTCTTTGAATGTTAATGGAATCCGAGAAAAATTAAAGAGGGAAACAATGTGTACATGGTGTAAAGATAAAGGTGTAGATATTGTTTTTTTACAAGAAACATACAGTACAATTGAAGTCGAGGAGACTTGGAAATTGCCATGGAATGGGAGTTCATATTTTAGTCATGGGACAAACCATTGTAAAGGGGTGCTTATTTGATAGATTATAAATTAGATATTCAGGTTTTAAATGTTATCTCAGATGATAATGGCAGATATGTTATAATCGAATGCATTATTCAGGGGATGAAATTGATAATTGCTAATGTTTATTTGCCAGTAAGAGGAAGAGAATTAGAGAAGATTGATTTTTTAGTAAATTTTGAAACATTAATAAGGAACATTAATAAAGAAAATAATGCAATAATTATTGGAGGAGATTTTAATATTATTTTAAATAAAGATTTAGATTATTTTTGAAATAGTAGACACAGCGTTCAGTCTAGATTTAATATTATATTTGAACAATTTTTAGATAGATTTGAATTGCTGGATATTTGGAGGGTACGAAATGGATTAAAGAAACAGTTTACGTATAGGCAAGTTAATCCATTTATGCAAAGTAGATTAGATTATTGGTTGGTTTCTAAGCAAATAGAACAGGTAGTATTTAAGTGTGATATTATTCCTTCTATGGCTCCGGATCATTCAGCCATTCAGTTGCAATTTTATGATAAGTTAATTCATTCATTTAAGTTTCAGGGATCCTATTGGAAATTGAATAATAGTTTATGTCAAGATATTGAATATATTAATTGTATTAAAGAGGAAATTATTAAATTAAAAGATGAATTTCGAATAGAAATAGAAGATAAAAGAGTTTTATGGGATTGTTTGAAAATGAAAATTAGAAATGTTAGTAGAAAATATTCAAAAGAAAAGGCAAAACAACGAAAACAAAAAATTGGAAATTTGGAAGAGGATATTTTTAAGCTGGAAAATGAATTGTTGAATGGGATAGACCAGGGAAAAGTTGATGATTTGGAACGAAAAAAAAAAGAATTACAGGATTGTTATAATTATATAAATGAAGGTATTAAAATTCGCTCTAGAGCTTCACACTATGAATGTGGAGAAAGAGACACTGGATATTTTACTCAATTAATGAAGTCTAATAAAAAGAAAACATTAATTAGTAAACTTTATATAAATGAAAATATTTGTTTTGATCAAAAAAATATTATGCAAGAAATATCTATGTTTTATAGTAAGCTATATGCTCAATCAGAGGAGGAAATTCATTTTGTGGATGATTTTTTTCAGGACTTGCCAAAATTAAATTTAGATTTGAGTTTATTGTGTGAAGGTAAAATAACACACGGAGAATGTTTGGCAGCTAAAAAAGAAATGGCATGTAATAAATCACCGGGGAACGATGGTTTAAGTGTAGAATTTTATATACAGTTTTGGCCACTAATAGGAAATTTGGTAGTAAATTCTTTAAATTTAGCTTTCGAAAAAAAGGAACTATCTTCGTCACAAAAACAGGCAGTTATAAGTTTAATTCATAAAGAAGGAAAAGACCCCCTATTTATAAAAAAATATAGACCAATATCTTTATTGAATGTAGATTACAAAATTTTAACTAAAGTGCTTTCAATAAGGATTAAAAAAGTTTTAAATGAAATAATTTCTGTCAATCAGGTGGGATATTTAAAAGATCGAAACATAGGTGAAGCAATAAGAATGATAGATGATATAATTCATCCTACATCAGTCAATAAAATACCTGGATATATGATGATAATTGATTTTGAAAAGGCTTTTGATTCAGTTTCACATACTTTTTTGCAGAAGGTTTTAATTACATTTGGTTTTGGACCGTCATTTTGTAGATGGGTGGAGACTATTTATAATAATGCTCAAAGTTGTGTTTTTAATGGGGGCGCATCTACTGGATACTTTAATATTAAGAGGGGTGTAAGGCAAGGGGACCCCCTGTCCCCATATTTGTTTAAACTTTGTATTGAAATTTTAGTTCGTTCAATATATAAAGACCCTCAAATTCAAGGATTCACGTTTAATAACGTAGAAATAAAACAAATTCTTTACGCAGACGATATGACTCTTTTTATTCGGGACTCCAAATCATTTAAAAGGGTGGAGAAATTGTTTGAAAGTTTTGCTAGAAATTCTGGATTAAAAATTAATAAAGAAAAAACTTTCATATTATTGTTAGGCCCTTCTCAAAATAAAGATATTGCTCTTCCATTTGGTAAAATAGTAGAAATAGTGAAGATTTTAGGTATTTATTTTTCTTTAGATGTTGAAGTTCAGGAAAGGACAAATTATAAGGAAATTTTGAGTAAAATTGAAAAGTTGCTATCGTGGTGGAAACAACGAGATTTAACTTTAATGGGAAAAATTCAATTGATAAAAACGTTTATTTTGTCAAAATTAATTTATGTGTCGGCACTGACACAAGTACCGAATTGGGTATTTCAAGATTTGGATAAATTGGTCTTTTAATTTTTGTGGAATGGAAAAGATAAGATTAAGCGTAATGTAATGTTCTTGGATTATTGTAGAGGTGGGCTAAGATTAACTGACTTTTATTTATTTATTTTAGTGCAGAGGATTATGTGGGTAAAGAGACTTTTAACGGGGGATGCAAATATGGGATGGAAGCAATATTTTAATTATTTAACTAAAGATTTTGGTGGAACTTTGATATTTTATAATAATAATGCAATTATAGATATATTTAAATTAGCATTACCAGCTTTTTATAGAGACATGTTGAACGCTTGGATTGCCACGAAAACATTTTTGTTAAAAGAAAATACTTCTAAAAGGAATGAAATTATTTATAATAATAGATTTGTTTTTATTGATGGACATGTTCCTTTCAATGAACAGTTATTTAAAAAGAATATTTATAGGTTACATCATATTGTTGATGGGGAAGGCAATATAAAATCAAATGAGGAATTTCAAAGAAAAGGTTTAAATAGTTTAGAGATTATGGAAATACAACGTATTTTTCTTGGTATTCCCCCTTCATGGAAACAATTTTTGAATATAAATATTCACTTAAATATAGATAGGGAATTAGATATGAACCTTTTAATTTTTGAAAAGGTATATATGTTAGATAAGGTTACTTCAAAAATGATATATAATTTTTTATTAAGTAAAAAAGTAGAAAAATCATATGCAGAACGAAATTTAGAGCAGATTTATAATATTAATGGGAAAGACATACAATTAATATTCTTAAGACTTAGAAAATGCACTTTGAATAGTAAGCTTCGAGAATTTCAATTTAAAATGCTTTATAATATTATATATACTAAATTATATTTATATACATTTAAAATGGTTGATAGTAATTTATGTTCTTTTTGTGGTAAATATGAAGAAACTTACGAGCATTTGTTTTTTCTTTGTGAGAAAGTAAAACCAATTTGGGAAGCGTGTGGAAATTTATTTAATTTAGTAGAGATTAGAAATATAAATTGGAAAGATATTCATGTAGGAATAGTTGAGTTAAATATATGGAAGGAACAGTTATTAAATCATATAATAATTTTGGTAAAATACATGATATTTATAGATAGTAAAAATAGAAATAAACCACCAACTGCTTTGGAGATTAAGAAAAGATTATTAGAAAATAGAAAGGAGGAGAAGAAATTAGCTGGGGACCGTGGTACACTAACGTATCATTTTAGAAAGTGGGACAATTTAGAATAAGGAAGGCAAACAGAAGCAATAAAACGAATAAGGCGGACATAATGGTCGAGATTCTCTCCAGATGTAGGCATGTTTCCTGTGGATGGGTGTGTGGGTGTGTGTGTGCACGCGTGTGTGTGTGTATGTAAGCACTTGTATAGGGTGTTCTTTGAGGGGAAAAGAGTTTTCCCCTCTTTTCCCCCCTTTTTTATGTTCATGCTCTGCTTTATTTGATGTACAACAATACAAATTTGTTTGTATCATTTAGATGTAAATTTAAAATTATATTTTACATGATTATGTTAAGATATGAAAATACGTATACTGATTATATTATGTACTGATTTCTCGTATTGCTTGTTATTGTTATTTTGTTTTGAGCAATGAATACAATAAATATCATTGAAAACAAAAAAAAAAGGTTTTTTACTTCGTCGTTTGTAATGTTTGTATTCCTTTCGAGCATGGTGGAGTTATAACTATTAGTTTGCAATGTAATGGTGCAGGTTTTGATTACTACAATTTAGTTTGACCAAAAATGTACTCTCTTTACCAAAAACTCAACAATCCCTTTAAATCTTAGTCTGTTTTCTCTCCGTCCCCAAGGCTTTAGGAAATAGATGACAGCTAATTCACTGTTTATGCAGGGCAATGTAAACTCATTATATTTTATCTGTTTTAACTAATTATGATATTAATTTGTTACAATGTGCAATACACATGTTTGTATTTACTTCATGTTTGGAATTATATGCCTTTATTTGTAAAGACGATGAGAACATTTAATGCTTTTAATGAACTGTCATACAAACGTTTATTGTTAAGTAAATTTTCTATACAATCTTGAATTCTATATTGTATATTATGTATGTACGTTACACTGTACTACTGGAGTACTGGAGTCAGTTTTACAGTACACTTCCATACTATGTGTGTCGGCTAGTAGGCAGTCAAATAAAGATATTTTAAAAACAGTCAAATCAAGATATTTTAAAAACAGCTAAAGAGTATTATGAAAAATTGTATACTTCCAATAAATCTTCATTAGCTAATTTTGTACAAATTTTACCTCAAGACTGTCAGAATGTTGAATTGTCATTAAACTCCAAAGAAAAGTGTGAAGGTTTGTTAACATTGAACGAATGTTTAAATACGCTTAAAACTATGAAAAATAATAAAACACCTGGTACTGATGGGTTTCCTTGTGAATTTTATAAATTCTTTTTTAAAGATTTGGGAATCTTACTATTAAAAACTTTTAATTACTCATTTCATTGAGGTAAAATGTCCCTTGATCAAAGGAGAGCCATAATAAATCTAATTCCAAAGAAAAATCAAGACCCCTTATTTTTTGAAAAATTGGAGACCCATTTCTGTTTTAAATACTGATTATAAATTATTAGCTAAATGCTTAGCACACAGGCTAAGAAATGTATTATCTGAAATTATAAGTTGTGACCAGACTGGGTTTATGAAAGGACGTTTTATTGGAGAAAATATTAGTTTGGCTTTAGATATGATTGATTATACAAATTTGTATGATATCCCCGGTTTTACGGTGCTTGCAGATATAGAAAAAGCATTTGATAAGCTAGAGTGGTCGTATATGTTTCAGGCATTAAAATATTTTAATTTTGGTGATGATTTTATATCCTGGGTGAAACTTTTGTATAATGATATAAATTCCTGTGTTATAAATAATGGTCATGCCTCTGAATTTTGTAATGTTACTTGTGGTGTTCGCCAAGGTTGTCCTTTAAGCCCATTGCTTTTTTATTATTTGTAATGAAATAATGAGTATTTGGATAAAGAGTGACACAAACATTCAAGGAATTGTGATTAATGATACAAATATAAAAAATAAGTATGTACGCTGATGATACAACATTTTATGTGAAGGACATTCGCTCTTTGTCTAGAATTATATATATACTTGAAATATTGAAAAAGTATTCAGGGTTAAATATATATCGTAATAAATCAAAAATTATAGCTCTTAGTTATTACAAAACCAACCCCCCGGACGTAAACTTTACAGGATTGAAATATTCTAAAGGTCCATTGTATTTATTAGGCGTGCGTTTTTCAATGAACTCGAATGATTTATATGAACTAAATTTTGTGCCTAAATTACAAACTTTAAAACGAATTTTGGGAATATGGTCGATGGGAGACTTGACACCAGTGGGTAAAATTATTATCGTCAAATCGTTTGCTGTTTCCCAACTTATTTTTCTTTTATCAGTATTACCGAAGCCCCCTGATGTATGTATTCATGAAGTTGAATCGATTATATACTGTTTTATTTGGAATCGTAAACCAGATAAGATAAGTCGGAAAACAATCATAGCAGATTATAATGAAGGGGGTTTGAAAATGTTACATTTACCATCAATTATTATAGGACTCAGGATCGCATGGGTAATGATATTGTTAAATATAGAAAATACTGGAAATGTTTTTTTGAATTTTATATGATAAATTTAGGTAATGATTTATTTTGGACTTCTAATTTCAAAAGTAAAGATCAATTGATGGAAATTGAAAACTCCTTTATAAAAGAAATTTTAGTAGCCTGGTGTGATTTAACTTTTTCGGAGAACCCAAATGATCATTTTATTCATAATCAAGTAATTTGGAATAATTCATGTCTTCAAATAAATGGGAAGGTTGTTTGTAAGTCCGGTTGGATAAATAATGGCGTCAAATATTTGTTTCATTTATTAAACAAAGATGGGTCATTTTTTAGTTATGATGAATTTGTACAAAAATATCATATTCGTTGTAATTTTATGGAGTTGTATTCTGTTATATCCGCCATTCCTTTACAATGGAAACAATAATAAAATATGTAAATTCATTCATAAATTATGCATTGATAAA
This sequence comes from Echinarachnius parma, assembly GCA_037951105.1. Taxonomy (NCBI): domain Eukaryota; kingdom Metazoa; phylum Echinodermata; class Echinoidea; order Clypeasteroida; family Echinarachniidae; genus Echinarachnius; species Echinarachnius parma. The sequence goes on from JBAMJV010010125.1 coordinate 14,837, forward strand.
ATAATTCAAGTTCCAATTTTACCAAAAAAAATGGAACTCAATTTTATTGGAACCAATAATGGATTGGAAAGAAATGTACACTATTCCTTTAAAATATGCATTATCAACAAAATTGCGTTACTTTCAGTTTAAAATATTACATAATATTCTTGGGGTAAATAAATATTTGAAATTGGTAGGTATATTAGATTCTGATCAATGTGATTTTTGTTTAAATAGTGTTGAATCAATCGCACATTTGTCCTGGGATTGCCCTGTAACACATCAATTTGTATTACAATTTCAAGAACACACTTTAAATGACCAAATTATATTGACTATGAATACATTTATATTTGGAATTTCTGGAGGTAATTTCTGCCACTTGAATTTTGTTATTTTATACGCAAAATATTATATATTCTCTACAAAGTGTAAAAATGGTAGATTATCATTTTAATTATTTAAGAAACAGTTGAAATATTATTACGACCTTGAACGAATAATTTATTTAAAACGAAACAAATTATTTTATTTCTTGATAAATGGAGAGATGTACAATTGATTTGAAATTTATTATGGATATGTATCATGTATATTACGCTGTTGACATCACATACATTATTTTGTATTTTGTACTTTTTTTTTTTGTTAACTTGCTTTGAGAATCTTGAATACATTTTATTTGAAAACAAAAAAATAGTAGGCAGATCTGGTTTTCATACATTATTTACAGAGGATATACATACCGTTCGAGTGAGATGTAATTCTTGTCGAACTAATTTCCGGTGCCTAAAACTAATAGGGCTTCCTTTATAATGGATAATTATCATTGTAACATGCTTAATTTATAGAAAGATAGTACATGATCTTTGACGTGTTTAAAGAGACCGTTTAATAACAATTGGCAACCGTAACACGTTGAACATTCATATCTTTTCTACAAGAAATCGTACATATTTTTTTTTTTTATCTCGTATCAACTTTAAATAGAGAGGTAATAAGAATCAATACTAAGCCACTTAGGTTTAATTTTACGAATGTATAAGTTTTATAAACATTTAATTAAATGTTGGTAAATTTGCGAAGTCCACGCCGACCACTGGCAATCAAATTACTTTATTCATGAATATCTCGGCCATTTTTAAACGGATTTTGATCACACAAAATATGTTTTGTTTAAAAAAATACTTGTGCTTGTGCGTTTCCCATCATTTGTTAAGCGCCTTTTCTAAACTAGAAGTTTACTTTCCATAGAAAGTGATTATGTAACACGCTACTTCTATAATACATGTATATGAAGACTTTCTGTATACGGAAATATTATACATTTAATATCCAATACACAGTCCTGCATACTCTTCATATGTAACTGCAGGTTTACATTGTTATGAATAATTGTATCTTTCTGTATCAATATGGTTTAACGTTCTGAAACATACCGATAGACGAGACCCCAGGCAGTAGCAGCAACCAGATGACAGGAAACATGGCTATGATCATAACGTATCGTGTCCGTGAATCCATTTTTTCTCTTGAACTGTATATATATTGTTTTAGATTATCCAGAACAGTTTTGAAAGTATAAAACGTCAGAAGAGTAACGAACTGCTTTATGATAATGACATCGTGGACTAATCAGAAAATGGAGGAAGGGACAAACAACCAGCCTGTCAACGATCGATGATCGCAGACAAGGGAGTAAATATCATTGAACAAACACGCATGGTGGTCATGAGTGGGGGATGGGTTGATGGTAAAGATGATGTGGGCGTTTCCTTTGAGGGGGAGGCCTGTACCAAAATTAACATCTTTGTTATGTAATTATTTGTATATCTTATCCCACAGGGAAGGGGGTTAAAGGATGGCGAAGAATTATCAAAGGGGTGGGGGCCATTGCCTTCTTACACCCTTTAGCTACCCCACTGGTACTAATCGCAAAACGTCACGTGAAACTTGGGCGGTGTCTCGTCTTATCACAAAAAACCAAATGTGATGCTGTTTGATTTTATACGAGTTGGCAAACAATGTATTATGGATGTATTTTTTGTTTAACCTCAATATAATTCACTGTTTGTTCACAGATAATAGTTCATGAAGCATTGACAAATAGACATGATATTGATAGGCAAAGTTAAACTTCATACATGATAAGTTATCATATTTAAGTGTTATACGACGTGATGATCGAGCATTTTCCTTCAAGCTCGTGGTGTGTTTACATTGTGGCTCATCATGCTCATGCAGGTGTCACGCAATGTGTGAACTAGATAATTGTCGGAGACATTGTGCACTTGAACTTTTACCCAGTTACTTGGGTTAATAGCGTAATATCTGGGGAAGATATCACTTCGTTCAAACTTCATTTGAATCCACCAAACTCACTTGCATCGCTAGTGGTCCTTTCATGCCTGCCTGATCGATTGTTTCTAGCTTTATGATAAAATTATGAAACCAGCTATTGTTATTAGAACTTTTGTTTGAGATATTCAAGATTTAATTTGACAAAACCTGGGGATCGTTTCATTTGTGAAACTTATTGCAATTATTTAGCAAATAACACTTTTAATATTCGCAAGGGATTTGTCAGGGGTCTGTGGGCGTTATGTTAATCTAATATACACAATAAATAACGAGCGCCTGCTAATAAAATATTTTAAGTCAGCATACATTTATTCATAACTGAAACACAATCAAATGTCTGAAACTCCAATACTTCCCGCAATATTCTACACAATGTCAAGCATATTTAAAACCAAACAACAGACCAACCACACTGATGCTATGGCAAATCCCATAGTTGTTAAAAAATGTTAATGATGAACGTTGTAATTTTGCGAGTATAACGCTAATTTTATACCCACCTCGGCTACCTATGGCAACGCATATATGATTAGCATGGTTAGCTGTTTACCCAATTCACATTTTTTGAAAAACAACTACACATTGTTAATTGTAATGATGCATGCTGTCATATTTACATTTGCGATATATTACATCGATACCTACGTCGGCGACTTTTAGCTCGCATTATGACTAGCATATAGTTATGATGTTTACCCAATTTATAAATTACGTACAAATTATAGTTTGTATCTTGATCTGAGAAGGGCAAACTAATAAGTAATAATTATTTTCTGGGATCTTGGGAGACAACGAATTTATTTATAATACTCGTCGTTAAGCATAACCATGGCAACACTCATATATCCAAGTGGCCATCGTGCTTTTTAAAGGTTAGCATGTTATACACCACTTTGTGTGCATTTATTTTGGAACTTATTTATTCCATATACAATGTTAAAGGGGACCACCAGGCAAAGGACAACACATTATTATATGTTTTGGTACCGTATTGTGATATCAAATAGATACCCAACATTTTTCAAAGGGTTGCGTAATTCATAAACAAAGCAATTAATTTCCACCACTTACGGAACCACTGCTATTTCCTGGTTCCACACGGGTCAAGCATTTGCGAGTGCGCCAATGCTTTCACGCGTACGTCAATAGAATCCCGGATGATTCGTTCGCTCTGCACAGAGCGCTCTGGCTGTGCACGTAATGTAGTCTATGCAATTCAGACCGCATAAACGCATGGTTGAGAATGGTGATGCGTTTTCCAATTATATATTTTTTTCTGAAAACATATATTTGTGAACTTGTTGAAGGAATGGAATACTAAAGATGTTACCTTTCTATAATAAGAATATTATTTTTGGGTGGTGGTACCCTTTAAAGTGGTCCATTAACATTTTCAAATTCAACCAAAATCACTTTGAACTTTCACACTTCTCTCATACCTTATTGTATGGCTTATGGTACAAAGAGAATGAAATGGGTTTTGATTTTGTAATGTGTAGGTTTTGATTTGTAAATGTATTTCTAATTATGGAAATATCTAAGAACAAGCGTATCTTGACACTTTCGACCAAAGTCAAGCGTAATCGAATTATGAGACTAAATCTTCCAAAGTACCCGAGTTCGGATTCTTCACGCGAACGATCGAAATAAAATCAGACATCGATTTGCTAATTTGTTTTAGATAAACATTTTTGTAATATGAAAATCTCACATATCGTTCTCAAGAATCTTCCAATGATATGGTATACTTATGATTGAAGTCTCAAATATCTCTTTTGGGGAAAAAAAGTTGATGAATCACCGTGTTGAGCCATATCGGTTGTTTTGTTATCAAACTTTTAAGGGGCCCTTTCTGGACGCCCAGAAGTCGGGTTTGTATTTCAAACATATCAAAGTCAATAAAGAACATTTCGCACTAAAGCAACCACCTATTGAAATGTACCTTTGAAAAATGGATTTATGACTGTATGCAAATTACCACATTATCTTGATAGTGTTAATAAATCCACTTTGTCAAGGGAGACACGTTCAATCCAACCATTATTTACACACCAAAGAGGAATAATCAGTATAAAAATAACTGTTATCACAGATGTTAGCCTTAAAGGGATCTAGTAACATTGTCCAAATCGTCAAAATCCAATTCAATCTAGCGATTTTCTGTTAACGTGTTGTATTCGAATTAACAATACAAACAAGAGACAGATTTGGGTTTTTCGAATTTCCTTTTCTTTAAAAAATATTTACGATTGAAGTGTTCAGATGTTCCCAGGTCGAAATTCCCATAGAACCAAAACCCATAGGAAACCCATAGAAACCCATAGGCCTATTGCTTTCTATGAGTTTCAATAGGGAAAGTGGAACATGGGTTTCTATGGGCTTCTATGGGACCCATATAATTTCCCATAGGATTCCCATAGGATTCCCATAGGAATTTCCCATAGGATTCCCATAGGATTCCCATAGAAATTTCCCATAGAAATTTTGCATAGGAATTTCCCGTTGACACTTCCAATGGAGATATATCAATTAAATTCTCTCATAGAGAATCATTAAATGATAATTCATACTCATATTTTCCTTATCAACCTCTTCAGACAGTGCAATATGGCAAGAAATGCATTGCCTCTTGTAGAAGAGGGTTAAAGAATTTAATTTAAAGCTGAACAATACATTGAGATATATGAATTTGCAGTTAAAATACTTTTCCTTGGTTAGTACAATATTCTATCATATTTATATTGTTTTCTGGAATATTAATTCCCATCTAGGAATTGAAAATGTGGTGAATAAATTGATTATATATTATTTCATTAAAATACACACCATTAAAAGTGAATATGTGTGTTAAACAAATAACAAATATGTAAACATCATATTTTGTTGTAAGAATGATATGCATGAGTCTTGCATGAATACACCATGAGTCTTGCAGAAACACCACCAACCATTTATTTTGGCGAAGTACTCAAAGTTTTGAAGAATTTAAATGCCACTAAATCTGGCCATCCAAACGATTTGCCTGTGAGGTTAATTAAAGAATTTGCATTCGAATTAGCTGAGCCATTAACTTGCATTTTCAATAAATGCATCTACGATGGGATTTTCCCTGATATTTGGAAAACAGCAGCAATCACCCCCGTCCCAAAGGAAAAAAACATTAACTCCTTTGATCAATTGAGACCCATCTCTCTCACCCCAATATTTGCGAGAGTATTGGAATCGTTCATTGCAAAATGGGTAGTTGATGACATTGTTGAATATGTTGATAAGAAGCAATTTGGAAATGTGAAAGGATCTTCGACTACACATTACTTGGTTGATCTTTTAAATTTTGTGCTGCATGGTCTTGACAAACCTGGGCACTATGCATACTTAATTCAATTTCATTGAATGTTGTTTCTCACTTTAAGTTGTTAGGAATCACAATTAAAAATGATTTGAAGTGGAACTTGCATGTTCAAGAAATAGTTTCTAAAACATCCCGAAGATTATATACTCTCTGTATTCTTAGGAGGTCAAAAACACCTATTACGGATATGGTGACCGTCTATACATGCTACATTAGACCCATTTTAGAGTATGCCTGTCCAGTTTGGCATACCTCAATTACTGATGCTCAAACTAACGCAATTGAGTTTGTTCAAAAACGAGCACTCAGAATTATATTGGGTAGAGACTACACATCATACAGTGTAGCGTTGTCTATTTGTAAGCTACCATCACTCTCTTTACGTAGAAAAACATTGTTGATTAATTTTGGCACAAATATTTTGCAATCTCTAAAAACATAGGCACTTACTCCCTCCAACCAAAGCTAGTACATGTACAAGACAATTACGAAACATGTCGGGATTGTGTACAGTTAAATGTAACACAGAAAGATATCGTAAATCAACTATCCCCTATTTGGCACGAACTTTAAAACCATGAATTTGGTTGGATTGTGTTTTGTTAGTAATGATTTGCATTGCTTGGTATAATTTAATTAAGTTATTTGTGTTGAATTGAATTGAATTTAAAAAGAGTTTATTAATTAAATAGTTGGCAGCCAAAGGCTGAATTGTACATTTGTTACATTTGTAAAGTGCATAATACATACATATAAAGTTGTAAAGTTTAAAAAGTAATGAGTAATATGCAAACAGCAAACGCACAATTGTACATAAGAAAAGAAAATGATTATACAAAAATTGAATTATATATTGTTTAAAATATGAATAAGGTAAGGAAGAGCACTATTTTCTCTTTTAATTGGTAATTAATCATTAAAAACAGGGTGTTTTTTAAAGATATTATAAACTGTTCACAAAGTTGTTTTTTTCTTGCTTCCAATGTAGTTAAATTGCACAATGGAAGATCAAAAGTGGCATATGTTATATAGTCACTTTCCAATATTATTCTGAGGACTCTCTTTTGAATTCGTTTTAAATTTAATATTTGCTCTTGAGTAATTCCATTAAAAACCGGGACGCAATAATGAAGTACTGGTCTTATGTATTCCATGTATAGTTAAACGATCATTTAGATGATAATATTGTAGACTTAGATGGTTTCTTTATTTATGTAATATGACAAATACTCATAAACTTGCAGTGTGGTACCTTGAATTTTGGTAAAATATTGATATTAAACTTGTAATACGTACATAAATATTCATTTTTAAATTATGCTTAATTAATTTTAATTGAAATATCAATATGACTAGAATAGTCTTGCTCTCATATAATAATGATTTCACAATAGGTATTCAGCTAATAGGTATAAATGATAAATATATTATAATGAATTAATTGCTTGGTGATTAATAACTTAGAACAGTTCCAATTATAAATGATTAGCAATTATGCTCAATGATTTGATATTTGTTCTTTATGTAGTGTAGCTTTGTTTATCTTATAGTGATTTACTTTTGTAAATTTTGTACTTAACATTAATGTTCCAATTAATTTAAATGCGAATGTAACAATTGCTATATTATATTATTTATACTATGTATGTTTTGATGTTCAATGTACACTGATCCTTTCAGCACTGCTGCTGATCAGTTTGAAATGTATACCAAAATAAATAAATAAATAAATAAATAAATAAATAAATAAATAAATAATATGCAAATTTTCTATGGGTCTGTTGGTTTCTATGGGTCCTATGGGTTTATATGGGTCCTATGGGTTTCTCTGGGTCCTGTGGGTTTCTATGGGTCCTACGAGTTTCTATGGTTGTGGGTTTATATGGGTCCTGTGGGTTTCTATGGGTCCTATGTGTTTATATGGGTGTGAGTTTATATGGGTCCTATGGGTTTCTATGGGTCCTATGGGTTTATATGGGTGTGGGTTTCTATGTGTCCTATGGGTTTCTATGGGTTTTATTTTCTGGGTTTCTGTTGGTCCCATAGAAACCCATAGAAACCCATAGAAACCAATAGGATTTTCCATGGTTTTCTATGGGTTTCTATGGGAATTTCCACTGGATAGTCGTAACCGTGTACAGAGTCAGTGCAATGAGCTAGTGAATATCACTTTGCATTTTTGCTTATTACTCGGCCATATAACGTTCATTATGAAATGTTCACACAATACCCAGTGGAACAAATCCTGGGTACGCCACTGAGTGGACATATCAGATAACAACAATATACATTGTACATGTATCAACAATTCATACCTTTTTGCTCATGGCAACAGTTACGAGATCACTTTAAAGAGAAATTTAGCTGTCGGACTATGCCCTTTACATAAGTTACTCATTGCAAGGAAATGTTGGCGAGTAAGCAAACCGAAATCAAATCAATATTGACTTGGCCATATAAACTGGGCTCCAAAAGAAACTTATCGCTTTTTCAGAGCGACGCTCATTAAAATCCATAGCATCAAATTTAATCATATTTAGACACAGATAAGCTATCATTCTCTTTATGAAGCATATCTGAAAATTAAAAGTTTGATTTTGCCAAAAAAGAGAAAATTGCGATGGAATCACTACAGGTCACTTTTCAAAAATCACAGAAACTGCTCGCTGCGAACCTCCACGAAATGCGGTCTATTCAGAACTTTCAATATTTATTCATTCAACTTCAAAGCTGGTTATGTAACCACTAGACTGGCTATTGTCCGTACCGAGCTCTGTGCCCGGAAGGCGAGCAGTTTCTGTGATTTTTTAAAAATGACCTCGTGCGATTTCACCTTATTTTATTCTTTGTTGACTAAATCAAACATAATTTTTTTTTAGATGAGCTTGCTTAGAAGTATTATAGCTAATATATGCCCAATTATGATTAATTTGAATGCGTTGGATTTTAATGTGTGTCGCTCTGAAGAAGTGATATTTCTTTTGGAGCCCAGTTTAGTAAAATGTGTACCCTTCCTTTATTTTTCAACGACAAGTCACTTAATTTTATAAATGGCATTTTCCTTCATGTTAACTGCTTTGTGACACATTAAATTCCATTTTGTATAGTTTATTCAGCGTTGCACAATAATATGTCTATGCACACAGAAATGAGAATAGCGTATCATGCTACTATTCAAACTTCTTCACTCATCCACCACTACCAAGGGAGCATTCCAGCTTCCCGACTGTATAAGCGCGAACGCATTGCTCATGTAGCACGTTTTATTTATGATACCGAGAACATTATGCTTCTTCATTGAGAGCATCAACTTTTAATTTAATTTCAATGACTGTAGCTCATTGATTTTTCACATTATAAAATTTTTTTGGAAACAAATTTGAATGAACTTTTTGGCGGAATGAACTACTCGAACCATTATAAGTTATCTATTAGGAAAATATGTTTGGTATTGGTTCTCTTAAAGGGATCTAGTAACTTTGATGAGTGGTTGATACAATATATATTATTGTTATCTGATATGTCCACTAGG
>JBAMJV010010126.1:0-112500 GCA_037951105.1 Echinarachnius parma
TACCAATACTCAAGTGTACCTTTAAACCATGCAATCGTACAAAGTTATTCTTTTGGGAGGTTTCTCAGAGAAGCAAATACATCATCTTCCACATACACAATTACCAGTCTTCCTAGTTATTCTATATTCCAGACAATTTGAATTACTATTCTAAGGTCAACTATGCATTGTGTACGTTTCGTCGATGTACAATACAAAATGATATACTAAATGGGTCTGATCCATAAGACTACACTTTGTCAACCATTTCGTGAATGAGACAGACTGCAGATATACGTTTGTTTATCTCAAATTTAGTTTCGGTAAGGGGCGATTGGAATAACTAAACCCTTTTCATACACACGGCTTTATGCTCTGGCTGGTTCCACAAATACAATCAAGAGAACACATAGAAAAATAATTATAAGTCCCGTTCACATCGAACATTCAAAGTTAATCTTCACTGTTCACAGCAGTACCTCATGCTAAATCTTTATGCAACAGTATACTCACTTATAATATACATGTATTAATTCACAACTTGTGTCTCTCTTTTACATCAGATATTATTAATCAACCAGTATATAATTATTACTTAGATAATTACCATAAACAATACAAAGATTATTCTCAATATTCAGCAAGTTATACGACTATAACTAGTATAATCTCTCTCAAACTCTTCCCTCATAATTCCACTAGTTTCCATCTCATTCATTATAAATATATAACTTTAACATGACTACCTTAACATTATAAAATGCGATGTAACTTCAATTATCCATGTAAGATAGAAATTATATTGTCTTACCTGTAAAATAACGTGTTGATCAGAGAAGAGACAAAAACTTTCCAGGCACAATACTTGATCCCCACTTCGTGTGTAGGAAGAGAGGGCCGTATTATCGCGGTACTTCAGTTCGTAGGGATCGAATTACGTTGATACAGGTCGAGTCAAAATCACCTTTCTCCATTATTGCAGCGCTAATAGGGATTACTACACGCAAACGCTAGGGTTGAGAGATTATTTTGACCGTTACTGAAAGAGGTGGGCGTTATATGAAATTGTATGACGTAGTAATAGGGGCGAAGCCACATACTTTGGGGAGGGCGGCTTAGTCACGTTAATTAGCAAGGCATTATATGCATCAATTTGATGTGCCCTGTTTGGAGAACCAATTACTGTTTTCAAACATTTAATTAAAAACACCATAAGTTACGAAACAAAAGAAATATAACGGCTTACTCGGAATATCTTGAATTATTTGTATGCTACATTGCAATAGAGGGAAAACAAATGTTTCCATTATTTGAGCAACATAATAGGAACATATTATTTTTCCTCCAGATCTCCGCTACAACATATCAAAATTGTAGACGTATTCGACCAGAATCGAAGGAGATAGACACACAACTGCACCTTCAAAACATAACACAAAATTTATGAAATCAATCAAAATTAAATTTTCGCTTTTCATGGCAATTTGATGACGTCATGATGTCCGGTTTGCAAACTTTGAATATCGCACTATACCTACAACTCATACTCTATCACGAAAACATAACGACCAAAATACTGAACATGGATGTTCAAATTTATGATCAATTGAACAAGGCATGTTTTTACCACATTTTCACATATTTTACATATGGCAGCACGCGCGGATATCATGTGTAGCACGCGCGCATCGGCACATTTCCGGTCGGAAAGAGATAGTAATTGTTCAGAATCGTCCCAGCTACAAGATATCAAAACTTGGGACAGATTCAAGCAGAATTGACCGAGATATCGGAATCCAAACACGATATATACATAATCGCAAATGATAAAATCGTTGAAAACTGCTAATGTTAACTTCTCATGGTCATATGATTACATAATGAGGTTTGGTTGGCGATAAGGATGCATGACGTTGTATCTACAACTCATTCGTCTGCAAGGAAAAATATTTTTAACAAAATTGCCCGTGGATTTTAAAAATTATTATCAATTAAAAAAGGGCATATTTTGTACATTTTTGTGCATAGCAGCACTCGCGGATTTTAAAGTTTTACGCCCTCCTGTTCGAGCATTTTTGGTCGAGGAGATCTGGAAACTGTTTTAATTTATCATAGAAAGTATTGGGAACAGTTTCCAAAAAAAAAACGGCCATTTTTTTGTTCCGTGCGCGCTACGCGTGAAAAAGCGCGCGCGCAAAATTTTGAAATGCTCGGAATGACCTGAAACGTATGGAAAATTGGTTCGCCGGTTGATTTGAGAATTTTTCAAGGATTTTTACCCTTTGACGCGCGCGTACGCGTCCGTCGTTGTCCGTACGACCTTGGGTGCGACATTTTTATATAGCCCTTGAACTTAGCTTGCCACATGTACAGAATTTGGTGAAAATATACCATTACGTAAGAAAGATATGGGCTGTTGAAATATTTCACAAAATGGCGTCTCCATGACGTCACAGGGTAGTACCGTCATAATCATTACCCAGGTGCACAATTTCGGACCAAGGTCTATTATGTTCACCAGGTTTCATTATCATATCCCCAGCCAAATTTTACAGACACGAGACACAAAAAACGTACAAAGAAAAAAAAAAAAAAAAATTGTGTTTCCACAATTGCGGTATATTTGGAGATCGTAATGACCGCGGGAAATAAAGACGGATCGTGATAGCGTTATCAAAATGATGTCGAATGAAATCGGAATGACCGCGGGAAATGACGACGGATCGTGGTAGCGTTATCAAATGATGTCGCATGATAATTTGATATGTTATGAACAAGATCTTATCGAGATCGAGCCTTGTAACATGACACGAATTATATACACAAAGCCAGAGATGATCGTGAAGTATTGTGCGATTGTGGAAACACCCCGCTGAGTAATAACAGTAGGTGATACATATATACGTATCACCTAATAATAAGTGGTTCAGCAAGGTTATGAGGTGCAAATATGATTGTCAATGGCTTTTATTTTCTGTGAGTGTGATATAATTGTTGTGATGATAAGATCATGGCTGGTTGACATAACAGCTGATCTTTGAATATAGACCACACACACACACACACACGCACAAACACAAATCAACAATTAAATTTGGCTAAGGCTCCCTTATAAAACAAAACAAAAATAAAATAAATAAATAAACAAACAATACAAAATGTTAAGAAATATGAAATAGATAAATTAATAAATATAAATGAACGAAATATATAGATAATTGACCCCAAAAAATACAAAAATAACATCAATAAATGACAAACATAAATACACAAAACTAAAAAAAAATAATAATAAAAGGAAATTTAATATATAAATGAATACATTTATAACTAAAACAACAAAAATAAACAAATCAACTAAATAGATAAACAATACAAAATAAATAGTACATAATATAAATCAAGTAATGAAATAGATGACAAAATTACATAAATCATTAATACAATAAATAATGCTAAAAATAATAACAAATACTTGTAAATTAAATAAATCACTAAAATAAATTTTACAACATGAATAAATGAAGCAACACCCATGCAAACTCCCTTCTCAAATAGGCTATTTCCCACCCCGGTTAAGGGGGGGGGGGGGGGGTACCAGCCCCAATGGGAAACAAATACCTCCATCCCCCCTAACTAGTACGCCTCATGGAAACTTGCACCTGCTGTGTCATGATGGCATTCCCGAAAAATATATAATATATGATCCACCCCAAATATGTTTTTTTATGAAGAGCCCCCCCTCCCCCCCCCCCCCCCCCGGCCCCTTCAAAGACCTTGGGTCATGCACATACATGGTTTTGAAAATACAAGGTTTTGAAAGTAACCACATTTTACTTCCACACCCCCCCCCCCCCCCCCCCCCCCGGTTCTGCATCCCCTGCAACCCAATAGGATGAACATTAAAAAGAAACACCCCTAGGCCTAGTGCCTAGTATCGCAATATGCCCGGGCCCATAGTCATGTTCAAATGAAAGCCAAAGAATTATCAAATCAAATGATTTTATTACAAAGTCACGGAAAAGAGACTATCCCGGCAAGAATCAGCATAAAATAGCGTCCTTTGGCATTCATGCCATTATTCAGTGTTGATATGGACAACGGGTCACCCGATGTCACGTGCATATATTAACTAGTCCGAAAAATCAGCAAGGGTTCTTTGACGATTTGTCCTAACCCACTTGAAATACATCACATCATAAGAGGACCCCCTCAAGACGAGGAGGATGTTTCTGTGCGTCCTATGAAGGTCGTACGATATATAGCAGTGCCATGTGAATGGATTACAAGTAGGGATGTTAGGCTGAAAATTCAAATGCATTATATTAGGACAATTTTGCAGTCTTTGTGAAGAACAGAATTTATCATTCAAGATGCCAAAAAAATGAAGTATTTACATTAATCGGTTCTCGAGATATGATTTTTTAATTTTTTTTTTTTGGGGGTGTTTCCTGAACATTTTGTATAAAGGGTTTCACTGTAGAAGCATGGCACCGGGGGTTACAAAAGTCTTGAGAAGAGTATACAGTATACAATTTCAAATTAAAGGGATAGTTGAGTATTGGTCAAACTTAACTTTAGTAACCAAAACCTGCACGATTACGATACAAACTAATAGTTATAACTTCACCATGCTCGAAAAGTATACACAATTACAAACGACAAAGTAAAACCCCTGTTATCATTCAAAAAGAGCCGTTACAACTCGAAGTGTCAAATTAACTCGGCGCGAAGCACTAGCGTTGTAGGTCCTAATACCGGACTGTATACCGCACTAGCGGTTCTAAAAAGTGATACCCGGGCGTCAACCACTTTTATATGATATTTTGAAAGCAAATTTCACAACAATTAGAGCATTTGAATGGAAATTATTATTATTTCCCATGTTTTTTTCGATGATCTTTCATATGGAATTGAAATCAACCAAATCCGTTACAATCGATGTTGGGGGGGCACTTTGGAAATTACCAAAACTCAACTTGGCCTTTAAGTTTGATGTGCCATATCTCCAAAAATAATTCTTGTTTTCAGTTGAAAATTGAAATATGACATCCTTAGTTGATTCTTCTTCAATTCCAAAAAAAAATTCATACAAACTTAAAATTATCAATAGCGTTGCCATGGAAACAAAAACAAAGAAAATAAAAGAAAATAAATGAAATATCACTTTTTTCATCACAATATAGTATAATTAAGCACCTTGCATCCCGGAATAATGGCAAACAAATATTTTGATACAACTAATTTCATCAAATGTCCTGTTGCCATGGTAACAAACAATAAAAAACAAAGAAAAAAAAAACAAAACAAAAAAACAAAAAAAAACAAAGAAAAACAAAGAAAAACAAAGAAAAAAAATATTATTCACTTCAAAATCCTACAAAGTTCCATCAAAGATAAGTATCAAGATAAGTATCTTAAGTCTTCAGGAATCATATTTGGAGGTTATAGTACATGATGTTAATGTATGATTGATTTAAAATAGTGAAAAAGAACTGTTTAAAAGGAGAAATCATTGACTACAAAATTCTTCAAAAACCATCAAAAATTATTCACCACAAAACCCTTCAAAGTCCAACAAAATAAGTATCTAAAGTGTCCAGGATTTATCTTAGATCTTGAATGATATGACCAGAATATCATTCTTACATTTGCAATATCGATATCATCGCTATGTTGCTCCCTTTTGATGCAATATCCCCATCAAATCTATTTTTTTCTTCATATTTCTCCACGAGATGAATTTCAATCAAAATACGAGGGAGTGTATTCGCCAATCATAAGAGCCAATTCCCCAAATTTTCACATATTTTCCATAAGGAAATTCCCCGCTCGCAACGCACGTGGCCTATGTGCAAGACGGTGACATCACGATCTTTCTTCGTTTGTTCTTACTCCCCGTGATTTCAGAGCACGCAAAATCAAAATATTCACGTCGTTTTCTGTCAAAAACATTGATTATGAACTTAATAATGGAGTGATAAATCATGAAAAACTTACGTCAAACACCTTTTGCAGAGAAAAAATACATTTTTATGAAGTAAAAGTGGTTTCTGGCTGGAAAAACTTTAGTTCGTCCACTCGGTTATCGCACAGCGTGGAGGGCTGAGTCCCCGCGTCCCTCCCCGCGCGCGGAGGTCTGAGTTCCCGCTGAGTCAGGGAATCAGATCTTGATTTTTTTTCATCGGAAATTCACGATTATCTTTACATGATCCTGGACGATTTATCTCTTCATTTTTGGTT
This sequence comes from Echinarachnius parma, assembly GCA_037951105.1. Taxonomy (NCBI): domain Eukaryota; kingdom Metazoa; phylum Echinodermata; class Echinoidea; order Clypeasteroida; family Echinarachniidae; genus Echinarachnius; species Echinarachnius parma. Next base: position 6,223 of record JBAMJV010010126.1, read on the forward strand.
CAGAGATAGATAACATATTGATAATCAATCTCCAAGTATCCGCTAACACAAAAAAGTTAATTTTCTTATGAAAAAATCGCTAAGATAACGAACTTTTTTTCATTGCGCAAGGCTACATGAAGTTGCGGGGTAAGAAAGTAACGGAACGCGCATTGATTCAGCCTGTATATTTATGAATGGCATACCGAAGTTTCGGCATGATCAGGCCCCAGGATCACTTTCAGATTTCGATGTAAACATTGCAAGTTTTCCCCAGAGCAGCCCGAGAGCGGTGCCATGCCGCTACGATACGTGTCAAACACACCGGATGGTTCAATGACCGCATTTTAGCTCATCTTTACTGCGCTATTTTGATAATTTCTACGATTCTACTTGTGAAGAAAATGGTCTCAACATTGGAATATAAATCTAAACTACGGTAATACTTGTTCAATTTGCTCATTCATGCCGAGATTGATTTTTAATGATTTTTTTAAAGATTGTGTGTTTCTGAACCTTATGACTGTACTGCACATATCTCTCCGATTTCAGGATTATAATGCGTGCGTCTAACATCCCTATTACAAGTGTGCGCGACAGACAAGCTTTCTGGACTAGGAATTTTTTTTTAAAGGGTATGAAATCTTCTTTTTTCGTCTTATATTTATAATATAACACAATCATAAATTAATATAACTTAGGTAACTTAGGACTGAAAAGGAAAACTTTACAAATTGAGAAAATACCCGTAATCGGTGATTTAAGTTTTGGACCGTGTTGGGCAAAAAATTCAAAACACTGTCTTACATTGGGTATTGCACTAGCTACATGTGGTCCCGCTGGTGACTACAACTAAGACTGTACTAATTAAACAACACAAGATATTACCAACAAAAATAAAAACGTATGGGACTGACTCTAAATTTTACTCACCGAACGATCTCGCGTCCTGTCCTCAAAATCATCCATGAATATTGCTCGAAGAACTTCAACTTCGTCATCCTGTTTTTCTCTCAGGGTTTCAATGTTATTATCATCTGCCATCTTGTTTTTGTCAAGTGAACGTCTTCAATAGTAATCTTCTTCCTCTCAAACTGAACTCTCGAAGAAAAGTGGACTCCCAACATTATAGTGCAATGAACGTAGAGGGCGACCAACAAAACAAGTTCACATTGCAAAATTTTGCACAAATCACAAAAGAGAAAAATAATGGGCCTAAATCGGGCCTAAATCAAGTAAATTTTGTTTTTAAAAAAATTCGATACATTGGGTGAACTCAATGTCGTAGCTACAGGTTGGGGGAGGGCAAACAATTCTTTAAAAACATGAGGGGTGGAAAATAAGTGTACAAAATAAAGAAATGCACGGTGTGTCCCCCAATCATTCGTGTGCCACCCCCCCCCACCCCCCCCCCCCCCCCCAAATAAATAAATAAATAAAAAATCAGTCCGACACCGCTGCGCCACTGGGTGAACTTATTTGATATTACAAGTGACTCCATAATATAAGTTCATATAATTCAGTTATACTTTCATAGGCATACTATAGTTTATCGCATACAAATTGGCGACACCGCCTATTCCAAATTTGTATAGTATATAATATAATAGTGATTCTAGGGTTAGAAAATTATTACAACTATATTCTACGTCTTGCCTGCAATTGTGTAGCCTAAAGCAGGACTATTAACTATCAATTATCAGCGAAGACAGTATAGGGCCTACATTTAGTAAGTGATGCTATGTGAAAACATTTTCCTATTCAAGAAAAAAATATACGAAATATCGTTAGAATATATACTCAGCGACAGATAGAGGTGTTCCTGCATGGGGGCAGTGTATACATGAAGTCACGGTATGTATTCATACAATAGGCTACATAGTTTACAACAGAGGTTTATACGTCAGATAAAGCATATAATATCAGATATTTTAACACCTTCGGAATATTGGACGGGGCGTAAAAGGCCCCAATGGAAATATTTGAGGGCAAAAATATACATTTTGCCCCCCCTCCCCCCCCCCCACTATATTTCAGAAGATGAAGAAGGAAATCGGCGGATACAATTTCAAAGAGGGGCGAAATATAGTATCTCGTTTTGCCACGTGCTTTGCGCCAACTATAGTTTCTCACTCAAGATAATGATTAATTCCCATTGTAAGCTTTTTCGGTATACATTTATTCAATTTCAAAATGAGCAATGGGCATTTGGCATTGGGCAATGCAAACAAATATGAATATAATTAGCCTATATTAAGTATTTCACCCTTATAAAAACACGGCTTGATGGTTCTAATAAACCCTTCTAAATTGATGAAGTCTAAAGTTTGGGGGCTCAATTCCTTATCCCATGCATCAAGGGACACAACCCATGCAAGGCTTCTTGCTTCCGTATTATTTCTTGCACGCTATAATTATATAAAGGCATTGCTTCAAATTGATATTTTGTATCTCCTATCCGTAAAGAAACGTCTTTAGATTACTTTATAGTGCCAATATTTTATCACACATTATTATAGTTCTAAATGATTGTCTAAAATTCAAAAAGCCGTCCCGGGGCTCCGTCCCTTGGATCACCCCCTCCCATTAAGGCCCTCAATGTGGCTGCAACCCATTCAGAGCTTCGTGCCATCGAGACGTTTGCAATGTTTAAACCTTATTCCCACATTCAAGAAAGAATGGTTCTTTTAATGGGTGCTTATTAGCTCTCAAATGTGCCCAACCAATGGTTCAGGATGCAGCACCTTTAAAAGGTTGACTATTGCACTTTTATTGGTAAAGGTGCCCGTCGTCACCCCGTCGTTTTGTTCTTATCCTCGAGTGTTTTGCAACGCCATAAATGTTCACAAACTCTGCAATTTCTGTGTTTATTCCATATCTATACAAATAACATACCTAAGTGAAATGATTTGGTGTAAAGACTATAAAACACAGTGATAATACGCTAATTACAATATGCGGCAGTATTGTTAATAGAATATTTATATGCACAATGAACATTCATGACCGCCGTGCATCATTTTCTTTGCAAGAGGAGAGGTACTCACTCTTGAACTATTATTCTGAAATTATTATGAGGAGGAGGAGGAGGAGGAGGAGGAGGAGGAGGAGGAGGAGGAGGAGGAGGAGGAGGAGGAGGAGGAGGAGGAGGAGGAGGAGGAGGAGGAGGAGGAGGAGGAGGAGGAGGAGGAGGAGGAGGAGGAGGAGGAGGAGGAGGAGGAGGAGGAGGAGGAGGAGGAGGAGGAGGAGGAGGAGGAGGAGGGGAGGAGGAGGAGGAGGAGGAGGAGGAGGAGGAGGAGGAGGAGGAGGAGGAGGAGGAGGAGGAGGAGGAGGAGGAGGAGGAGGAGGAGGAGGAGGAGGAGGAGGAGGAGGAGGAGGAGGAGGAGGAGGAGGAGGAGGAGGAGGAGGAGGAGGAGGAGGAGGAGGAGGAGGAGGAGGAGGAGGAGGAGGAGGAGGATAGGTTAGAATAGGAATTGGATTAGGATCAGCAATAGAGATAACTGACATTATAAATATTTATTCTATGATTACTATCACATTTGGATCATCCAAGCTTGACAGTATTATGTTTTTTTCCACAAAAAGCTGGGTAATAATTGGTTGATGGTGCTATTGATGGTGCTAATGAGCACCAATTTAGTTGGAAAGGATGCTAATGGTGCTCACGGGCACACAAAGGATGTTGCTATTGCATGTGGCAAGCTCGGATAGCTCGGATACCCGAGGTACATTACCTCGGGTTCTGAATAAAAACCCTTTTTACTTAGTGTGCATGTACATTGAATTGAACTGAACTTTATTTTCCACATCATCAACATTATATACATGTCATTATTTACATCTTGACAACTGAACTGCTAAAAATTTAAAAACAAATTAAAAATCTGGGCGTGCCAATGTGGGGCTTCTGGTTTATTTGTTTTATTTTTTATTTTTTTCCAGGAAAAGAATAACAATGACACTATGATGACAAAAGAAGAAATCCCATCGACTAGTGCCTGAGGATTGCCAAAATTACTCAAGCTCTCCTTACTAGGCTATAGTCGATGGCCTACAAACAATACATTAACACATCGAAGATATATAAGCAAACATTATACATTGGTACCGACCACGGCAGTAATACTACTAAAACGATACTGTATCTCAGTAGGAGGAAGTTAAATAGGTACTGACGTAAAGTACCCTCACCAATGACTCCGGCAAATGTTGCCCCCCCCCCAAAAAAAATAATAATAATAATAAATAAATAAATAAAAAATCCAAACAAAAATCTCAAAAACGGATCGACGCCTCCCGGGTGCCAGGCCTCACCAGACCCCACCAGATGCAGAACCACCACAATCCCCAATCGATGCCCATGCGTAATACACAACAGCCCAGCTAGCCACCTGACGTTGGGCCGATGTCGGAATTTGGTTGCCGGATGTCGGCATATCGCCGTTGGCTCGAGGTTAAAATGTCCGCCAGCCCAACATCGTCACGACGTCATTTTTGTGATATATTGGCATAAGGTCATTTTCCGACAATGGCCCAACATCATGTCATGAGATGATGTTGGGCCATTGTCGGAAAATGACGTTATGCCAATATATCACAAAAATGACGTCGTGACGATGTTGGGCTGGCGGACATTTTAACCTCGAGCCAACGGCGATATGCCGACATCCGGCAACCAAATTCCGACATCGGCCCAACGTCAGGTGGCTAGCTGGGAGGGTTCTCCCCCTGGTACGGTTACTCCACGGCTCGGAAAGTAATATTCGGACCACGGTTGGATTACGCCCATCGTTTGATATGGATGACCTTTTCACCGGTATAAACAAAGTCACTAGAATTTAAGTCTTTGTTTAATTGCGTTTGGTTCAGGCTCAGTTATTTGTAGAATGTTTCCTTTATCCGATTTTCGCTTTATTATGACTTTGTCTTCATGTTACTTTTTAGTTTTGGTCTATAGATAGCCTACTGACAAGTTTTGATATTACACAACACAGTAGGCCTATTACTATAGAAATAATAAATGGTTCAGGATTGCCTATCCCTTCGAGCCTACGATGATCCTTTATATGGCGAGATGCACAGGATTTAGGTTATGAGTTAGGACCCCAGTTCAGTTGTGGCAAAACAAATCAACAGTTAAGATTTAAAGAACATTTTGACTTGTTTTATTACACTATCACAGATAGACATAATTTTCAGGTTTGTCCCTCTACCTCCAAGACAATTCCAAATTGCCCAAATCCTTCTTCCACCGGCCTCCCCATCGTGGCCTACTGGATGACCAGTGGCATATGGCGTAGCTAAGGGGGGGGGGGCGATGACCGGCGATGACCCCCTCTAAGGCCCAACCCCTCATCGATGATGGTTTCATTGGGATGATCCGTCGTCGTGATCTTCGAAGCGATCACAGCTGTTTATCTGACAGGCCGAATATCCAGCCGTGTACATTATTCGTACGTCGTACACGCGCGCGCCGCGCGCCGCTTATCAAATTTCGGATCGGAGCGCGCGCGCGCGCGCGGATCCTGAGAATTATTATACAGTAATATCGAGCATCACCGGATCGACAGATCTCATGACGATTGAACATTTTAGCCAAGTCCAGAAGCGGGAAATTCCCGTTTTTGTGACTTGACCAGTGGATGTTTGGAATATTCCTAGTATTGTGAACTCCTACGCTTCTTACATAACCATGAAACAGGATTTATAATGGCTGAGAAAATGAATATTGTGGGCAAACCCGTGCCCATGAAGCTGTTTGCTACATGGGAAGTGGAGCGGACCTCGCCCAACTGTATCCCGCGGTAAGAGCCGTGACACCCCGTAGTAATTTGCATTGCATGCAGTAAGCAGCCGCTGTAGCACTGTCGTGTCCGATTTCTGATACGCCTACGAAATTCAGTAGATATTATTATGGATATCTCTGCACTTATATAACAAAGAATGAAATCATTCAGTGATAACTGTTACATTTCTTATTGAAATTATTGCTAATAGAATATCACTTAATTAATTGATTGACGGTGACATCAAAATCAACTTGTCTGAATTGTGCCAATTTGAAAATAAATATTTTGAATTTTGACTTTTTAAATTTTGTAATGATTTGCATACGCCATACCATACCCATATCCAAACCATTTGATTTAGCACATTTTGTGGAATGATAAGCATGTTTTTTGTGTTGAGATTTCTCTTATATTGTTTTAAATTTTTGAAACCCTTCCAAGTTCCACACATAGGTATGGTATTGGGTCCTATTACCGGATACCATTTCTTTACGCCATGAAAACGATCAACATGAAGAACAGAGATATGAATAAAACACAAATAAGTGATCTATATATTCTCAAGATAAAGAATTGATAACTTATTTCGTAGAAAAAAGCAGCAAACTTACGCAAATTGAACTTTTACGGCACCCTTTCAAGAAAGCAGAATTTTGTGTAGCGCACAAACCGGGTTGTATTAACCGGACGCACCAAACGTGAATGTTTTGCATGGGAATGCCAATTGACATGCGCGCTGCCACTGGTGCGCGGCAAAACGCGCGTATAACGCCTCACGGCGCTTATTTTCTTCGGGAAATGGTGGAAAATGTTTGCTAAACATCCATTTATTATCCTCCGTTAATGCCGACTTTCAAATTCAACTTTCAAAATTCGAACGTTTTTCCTATTGGAATTTGCATGTACGGTAATACAACCCGTTCGGTATTGCAACCCCTTGCTATACATTACAGACAGTAGCATTGTGTGGAGATCAACCTCTTCCGCCTGCTGCACTATCCAAAACATAAACAATATTTGTCGTCCGATTTCTCCCTAAATTTACCAGCAAATGCAAAAAAACTTTTGTTTATGTGATCCCTAAGTCATATACTTTGATAATAATTACCGACTTTGTTGTTTTGAAGATTGCAAAATGTAGAAAAAAAACGATTATTTCCCGTCTGTTTTCATTACCGATGCATCCTAACACACAACGTTTAACTGATGAACGGAACAGTGTATGAATAGGCAGTATGGTAATCTCCCGTGTATTACCATATATTGCGTGTAAATGGTCCACCTAAGTGGACCATATACTTTGTAGATGTGCCAAGTTCCAATCTTCCATTCATTTCAATTGCTAAAGTTTTAAAAATGTGACATCTACATTTTATGTTTACTGTTACTATATGTAGTTCAGTTTCCACATTCAACACAACTGCCATTTTATTTTTAGAGGCATTTTCATGCATGTGCAAGACAGTGTGACACTTAACAAATTAATCTGCATACAGTACTGCCGCATACGGTGCAATTACTATTGCAATGAATTTTGCCATAAAATGAATGCTGCAAAATTTGAAGTCGCGACCAGTCCACAATTGTGGTAAGTCTAAAACTGCCACTGTCAGTTTCTCCTTCCTTCCTCCGCTGGAATCGGAGATCCTCGCGCAGAGTGTCATTAAACACACTCAATGTATGTGAAGGGGCTGACATCTCTCCTGCTGTCAAACACTTCTAGTATAAAATGCTAGACTAAAGTCTAACACAAACTACATGATACATGTAAATGATAGATTAAGAGGTGTGATTGAATGTGATTGAGCTCTGTAAATGTATTACCATCAGGTGCAAAGAAGACAAAATACAACCTGCCTAAAACTTTTTTTACATTTTTTACACCATGTAATGTGACTTCAGGAAGTACAGATTATGAATCTGTTACAATGTCAGATTAAGTAGATTTATGTTATTTTTATTTTTAGCTTTCAGCTGTATGTTTGTGTCCACATCAAAGGATGAATATTGCTACTAGTATGTTCTACATTAAATGCATGCAGAAAGAAACACAATTTCGAACTGCAATAAAGCTATTAACTTGTTTCTATCCACCCTTGCAAGTCAAGTTGTTAACTGCATGCTGGTTTCTACATGGTATCCAGTCAAACCTGAAGGAAATTGCTTCTTATTGTGTACTCTCATTCTCAATGAAAACAAAAATACACCAACACATTGTATGCTAAAATAGCAATACTACAGCACTAGTCTGGGATTGCCAGTGCCGATGCATTTGATTTATAAATCTCAATTTTAACATCATTGCGGAGTGTTCTAGTCAGAACCTTTTTAAACAAGATGTCAGTATGTCAAAAAGAGTTAAATTTCTGCTGTTCAAAATGTGCATGTATCAGTCATGCGCTACTTTGATATTTGCTCTTGATCGTCAAGGGCTGTGAAAGAATTTGGTGCTCTAATTGTTGGTTATTAACTTTGAAAAAGCAATTCCTTGTTTTAGCCATCCAAAACTAAACAACCAAAACAAACACAAAAATGGACACTAATGAATTCCAAGTTCAGATGACAAAGTGTAATTGTATATCAGCTATTCAAACGATCAACGAGAGGGGGAGGCATATATTTACTTTTGATTAAAGGAGGGGGGTAATCCCGGCTTTGATTCAGGTTTATAGCTTTAAATATGTGCCTTTATTGATATACCACACTCTTTTTTTCAAAGAAATCCTTAAGTTGGGAAAAAAAGGTAAATTTCATGCAACTTTTTTGCTTTATTACGCATCGGCGTTCCATGCTCCTAAAAAAAGTCATTTATAGCAGAGCGGGAATGTGCGCACGTGTCACCCGATTCATGACCACATGCAGACCGCAACGTGGAGGAATGTGCATTGTTTACATGCAGAGCCTATGACTTGCTTGTAAAACAAACTCGTTTTTGCTTGTAAATTGAGGTTTTACTGAAAATGCTTAAGAATTGCTAAGAAATGAATTGTAGCAGGATGCAGCTACACATCTGAGTGTATATCGTCCATGATATAAACCTGAACAAATGTTTGCAAATATTTAAACAAATGGAAATAATATCTCTGTGTCAACGTGAGTATTGCACTCAGCGTGCACGTCTATGACCGAGCTAAACTGCGATTGCCTGCAGGTGACGTCACAAAGATGACGTCTTTTTTTGTTCGCCCGGGACTCAGTTTTTTTTACGGGGGTTCCGAAAGTGAATTTACAAGTCGATTTTTTTTATTTTACCGGGTTTTCCCACGAGGAAAATATGTTTGTATTAGTAATCTTCATGAAAATCTACCTTAGATACAGTAAAACCCAATTTTGAGGCAGTTTTCTTGTCACCATACCTTTAAGTTCCCTACACATTAGAACCGAATTTCATGTATACGACCAACATTGACCCTCTGGGCAAGGACGGAGCATCATTCAAAGTCACTCGCTGCACTGGCTAATCCCATTCATTGCATATAGCATGGAGGCTGCCATTGATGTTTATGTAGCTCGGATTTAGAATTGTTTGCTCAAAAATGTGACGTCAAACACAAACTACTCTTTTGTGTTTGTGAACAATCCCTGCGAGCTGCGAGAGCTAACAAAAAGAGCTTGAGCTTGTTAGTTCGGGTACGACGTAACATTTTAGCGAGAACAATTACAAATCTGGGTTTTAAAACATTTAATGACAGCCTCCATACTGTACGCGATGAATTGGGTTAGCCCATACAGCGATTGACTTTGATTGATTCCCCTCCTTTGCTCATAGGGTAAACGTTAGACATATTTGCATGAAATTATGTTTTAATACAATGCTCGAAATTAACTTTTTTTGCTGGTGGCCCGGTCGGGCCAGTAAAATTAGTATTTTTCCAATTTTGGTGGCCCGAAACTAAAATCTACTGGCCCGAAACTAAAATCTACTGGCCCAAACAAAATACAGAAAAACAAAAGTAAAATGACTACAATAACCATATTCATAGTTTCAGGGTACTAGGCATGACTTTTTCTTTTTCATTCCCCTTTGTTTCTTTGTAAGATGAATTAAATAAACATGAATAATAGGATGAATGTGTGTGTGTCATGTCTTTTTATTCATTATCTTCATCAAAAAATCACAGCGATTGAATAAGTGGGGAAACTTCTCCTTTAATGACTTTAATAAACTGCACAAACTGGCCACTAGCAAGAAAATAAGTGTCTGTTATGATAACAACTGATTTTCCGTTTGGGTGGTTACAACCAAGTACTTTAAAGATTATATGATTGTTCTATCATCATTTTCACAATTTTGTAATAAATTTCATGTAAATTTTGAATTAAAGTAAACATCCACAATGTTCAATTGTTTATTCTAATATTTCTTATCAAAAGGGTGATACCTTACAGCCTACAACGTACATTCCAGGAATGTGTTGCAAGTGATGTTGTTCATAATTAGATTTCTGTAAGTGTGCTAACTTGACCTTCAATTAATATTTTGAACACATGATAGACAGATGAATGTCTCTCTTTTTTCTTCGCAGATTATGTAGCTTGAGGATGACTCGATTAGTGGTGCACAAGGCATTAGAAAGTGATCTCAATTCTATCATCATTGCAGTCAGAATGCAAGTAAGTACAATTCAATTTGTTACCCATTTCATGATTTTTGTGTGTAAGTAGTTCACACATTCAGCTTGGCTAATACCTGCACACATTTTTGAACAGATAATGTAGACAGCGAAAAAAATACACGGGGGCAGCGGGCGAATTCGCCCCCGAAATGCCCAAAAGAGCCCCCAGGGGGGATTTTTGTTGGATTTTCTGTTTGGATTGTGATCAAATGCTTATAAGATGATCACTTACAGCATTAGAGCTTAATAGTAGCCCCTGAAATTCGAAAAAGAGCCCGGAAATTTGTAGCCCCCGAGATGATAAAAGTAGCCCCCCCGAAAAATATTAATTTTGTCGCTGAATGTAGATCGTTTTCACTTTCTCTCTTCCAATGCTCAAAATAAGCACAGGCCTGGGGCCAGTTAAAATAATTTAATTGATGCTAAATACCACTGGCCTAAATGGGTAACTAAATATAACAGAATTTGTAGTTTTGATGTTTGGTTCGGGCCACCAGATTCAGGTCACCAGATTCAGGTTTATGGCCACCAGATTCAGGTTTAGGGCCACCAGATTCAGGTTTAGGGCCACCAGATTCAGGTTTAGGGCCACCAGATTCAGGTTTAGGGCCACCAGATTCAGGTTTAGGGCCACCAGATTCAGGTTTAGGGCCACTATAATTGGAAAAGTCAAGAGTTTACCTTACCAACTGGGCCTGGGCCACAAAACAAAACAGTTTCTTCTTTTTGTGGTGATACTGTATGTAAAATTGATGGGGGGATATAAGCTTGATATGAATTTAGAGGAAAATAAAACTTGTTACACAGGTCTCTAAACAATAGAAAATATGGTTACAATTTGGAAATTTGACATGTAAAAAAGTTCTGAAACCTACCAATACCCACATGCTTCCTGGAAACATTCATTCTCTTCTACATTTTCCTCTTCAGAATTGAATATCCTTCCAATGTCGGCACACACTATTCTTCTCTTTTATCTGTTTGTCTTTCCTGCCTGAATCTGTCCTTTCTCCCATTTCTACTTACAATATACATGTATGCACTACTGTAAGTGCAGGAGACTTGATACCATGATTGTCCAGAAGCAAGGCACCAAATCTAGATAGAGTGACAGAAATTGAGCTTGGATTATAATATTGGATTGCACTGAGTTCATGAATATAAACGGGAAAACAGGTCAACATTTCAGCATTTGCAGGCGACCATTTCTCAGCCCCAAGTTGAATCTCGTACAAATTCGCATTCTTATGTGAGTGCTGATGAAAATGACTGTTTTTTCCCCAGTCATTCAAACAGATCTGTCTATTCAAGTTTTAATTTTTTTTCTTCTTTTTTTTCTTTTTTTTAAGAAAGGGAATATTCATTCAAGAATAGATTGAAGTTTCAAAATGATTTCCATGAAAAAAATATACATCTAACCCTTAACCATTTTATTACCACTGGTGCAATCATTGTATGACAATCTGGCTTGATACATGGTTCATTGTATGACAATCTGGCTTGATACATGGTTCATTGTTACTTCTTTTCTAACAGAATTCCAAGAGGACTCTTCGATCAAATGAAATATTTCTGCAGCAAGGAAAAGTGCTGGACACTGACTTGGATCTATCATTCTCATTGCAGGTAAACATCTAACCGTACTCAGTTTGTTTTTGTTATAATCATCTGAATGTAAATTGTACATATACTTGACAAAGAAACAATGAAATACAAATTACATAAAAGACTTCCAGAGAACCAGACTGTTCAACTGGAACAGGTTACATGTAGCTAAATAAACTACAATATGTACTTATCCAGCTTAGAACTATTAACCTGTTCCCTTCGAGATTCTGAAATCTCCATAGACTTTGTACACAACCCACCCGGTTCCCGTAGTCAAGGGGTTAAGCTTAACATATGTAAAACATATTAGAGTTTTTAGATTAAGTTCTAGTTAAGAGTACATACTGCAATTTAGGAGAGATACTTACATTTACTGAGTACAATTTACATTATGATGGTACTCAATCTGTCAACATCTAGTAAAATTAGTGGGCCTACATTAAAGGGACTTAGTAACATTGTCCAAATCCTCAAAATCCGATTGAAAATCTAGCGGTTCCCTCATACCTTGTTGTATTCTTATTGACAAAAAAGGCATGGGACAGGTTTCGGTTTGTCAAATTTCCCTTTCGTTAAAAAGATATTTACGATTGAAGTGTTCAGATGTCAAATTATCCAATGGATCGTCAGAATCGTGTACATAGTAAGTGCAATGAGTTAGTGAATGTCACTTTGCATTTTTGCTAATTACTTGGCCATATAAAGTCCATTTAACTTGAATTTTTCACACAACACCCAGTGGACATATCAGATAACAACAATATACATTGTATCAACCACTCATCGCTTTTTGCACATGTCAACAAAGTTACTAGATCCCTTTAACTTATATGTAAAGTACATGTCCCAGAAAGAATGGTACAGTCAGAAAATATGTTTTTATGGTATGAAGGTAAATCCAAATATATTTTATTTGGTATCATCTTACAGACAAATAATCAGGCTTCCTGAATCCTGATGTTTTTTTTATTTCAGCTTAATTGGGTTTGTCAGTCGTGAGATAGGGTGGTTTGTTTGCAGTAAAGCGAAATCCACTTTGTGCCAATTTTACTTTCTGTGTATTACATGACTTACCCAAACGTAAATAATTAGCATAAAAGTGTAGAATGTAATAAGTAATTATTCAATTGGCTAAATACAATGCTTATATTGTTACCATTACATGAATTCAATGTTAATGGATTTTAGGCCTATTGTTTAATCAACAGAGGCATTACAAAATCTTCAATGTGAGAAGACCAAATGTGTGCAATGAATGCACATCAACATTTTCAGTGCCAATACAAAAATCGGCAGAAATGGGTGTTTGTATATATATATACAATCTGACATAATTCGGGATTCGCTGTCAAAGGGAAATAGGTCAAACAAAGACCATCTGAAAGCACAACTCTTCCCCTTTAATATGGTACCAAATATGTATATTTTTATCTTGCCTTCATACTTCATACCGTAAAAAATATTTTCCGACTGTTCCATTCTTTCTGGGACATATGAGTAGTTATATTGAGTAGTAGCAATTTATGGTTTGATCTGCTTTACTCACTGAATTATGTTACCACACTTCATTTGCTCTTCGACTGCCTGCTCAATGTGTGTGGACTGTATTTAAAGATGCCTAGCACTTAGCAGGACTGGTGGCTGGCTATATTTACACAACCTGATCATGTGTCTGTTAAAAAGGAAAACTGACTGCATTGGTGTGACAAAGCTCCCCCAGATTGGGTATACTTTGTCCAGTCATACGCCGTCACCTTTCTCCTTCCACATTGGAGCCGGAATAAATAACTCAGAAACACTGTTCATATTGGAGAGTAATACATGCCGGTTTATTTACAAAGTTATCCATGAAGCAAAGAGGGACAAGCAGATCGCAGATCTGCTCTCAACCAAGTCTTGACGTATTCTGATTCAAAAATCCAACTCCAGTGTAAATCTCAGTCCAAAAATAGATCAAGAGAAAGTAACAATGCACTGCTTGTATAATTCAATATTATCAAGAGCAAATTAATGTTCACTTCTTGTGTAACGCAAATTTGGCAGTTACATAAACTGTACATAAAGAAATAGTTAAGAATATCAATTCACCAAGTCAGCAATCTGGCCAGACATCCACCTCAGCTACTACTAACAAAATACATGAAGAACTGACTTCCAGCCAATCAAAGCGCTGGTCTAGCAGGTCTACTTACATCACATGAGACAAAGAGTTAATATAGAAATTCATCCTAACCAATCAGCAACAACGATTGACCTTATATAAGCTATGTTATTCCTTGTCTAGAACGAGCATAAGAAAATACAAAAGAAATACTTTAGACCAATCAGTACTCCCCTTAGTGGTGTTTTCATACACCTTATTTTATGGTAATTACTTTGTGTTGACCCAGACACATTTGCCCCTTGCTGGTCATTTGACCCTGAGCTGCACCTGTCCTAGGTTATTCTGACAGCGGTCAAAATGTAAACAACTCGGACCCCCTCCGTTGTTTCAGGGTTATACACTCCCCAATTCCCCACTCACTAGTATATTCTGAGATGAAAGGGAACCTCTCAGTAATGTGAGGATAATTCACATTCATAATATAATTCTAAATTAAAGGGACATGTTTGCATGTCACAGACATCCCCTTTCTTCTGGAGATGGAAACTATATCGGTTAAGAATGAGGTACTTAACCTCATTATAAACATAGTTTACATCAGAGTGAATTATCTTAATCTCACCACCCTAATGAAACACCAAAGTACGTAAAACAAAACATAACATTAACATGTTGATATACAAAATAATATTAACAAAATACAATATTTGACTGCGTGTACTCAAACCATTTTCTCAAACATTATCATGCAAAAATAACATGACATTTTCATCTCTTAAACTCTTCAAATATGCAAGTGCATGCTTAATAATCCATGACATTTTAGCACTAGATAATAATAATGAAGCATATCATGATGACTGTATCAATTACAACATATCGATTCACATAATCAAGAGATCAAAATTTTCATACGCAGATTAGAGTTCATAAGTGAGTTCAATATTCAAGCTAGTATTTCTTGTGATTATTATTCTTTTTAAATTCCATTAAAAAGTTCTCGATTCTGGGTGTCACGAGTGCGTTCCTGGCTCCTCCAGTCGTCTCCAAATTCACGCACCATTCGCGATTCAATTCAAGTTCAGTTCCAAAGTGTGCAAGTGTGTGGCCGCGATAATTATTCATATTCTAAAAAAACCTATTCTTACAATTTCTTGGCATAAGTGTGTGTGGCTATAAAAATCGACTTTCATTACACATAATTACAATACTTTTCTCAGTTATTCTACTCTTATTATCATTCCCACAAACAAGGTATCATTTACCCAACATCCATGTTGTACATTACTTATTAATACAAATCAAATCATGAGAAGTCATATCGATTAAGTCTCTTCTTAATCTATCTCTACTTTCTTTACATACGAGACAATGCATCTGCATTGCCATTGGCCAGTCCCCTACGGTGTTCTACCTTCATTGAGTAGCACTGGAGTGCCAAGCTCCATCTCATTAGCCTCGCATTTTTGGTTTTGAGCTGTTTCAGCCAACTCAAAGGATGGTGGTCTGTCTGAACGACAAATGGCTGGCCAAACAAATATGGCTGAAACTTTTCCACGCTCCAAATGATGGCTAGACACTCCTTCTCAATGATGGGGTAGTTCACCTCACGGGGGAGTAACTTGCGACTAATGAAGGCGATGGGGTGATCAGCCCCCTCTTCATCTGTTTGGCTGAGTACCGCCCCTATGCCCCTATCACTAGCGTCAACCTGTACAATGAATGGAGCAGTGTAATTAGGGCTCCTCAAAACTGGGGCAGAGGTCAGTGCACCCTTGAGCTTTTGGAATGCTGCCTCGCTCTTATCATCCCATCTCACCAGAGTTGGCTCAGATTTCTTTGTTAAGTCTGTGAGCGGGGAGGCAATGTCACTATACCCAGGAATGAATTTCCTATAGTATCCAGTCAGGCCCAAGAATGCTCTAACATTTGTCTTTGTGACTGGCCTAGGGTATGACACCACCGCTTCAATTTTGGCAGGTTCAGGCCTCACTTTCCCCCCTCCAATCACAAACCCCAAATACAAGACCTCTCTCTCTCCAAACTTGCACTTGGATGGCTTGGCTGTTAAGCCTGCCTCTCTCAATCTACCAAACACATCTCTCAGGTGTACTATGTGTTCTTCCCATGTTTCACTGAACACAACTATATCATCTATGTATGCAGCCGCATATGCCTCGGCGCCGCGCAGTACCTTATCTACAAGCCGTTGGAATGTAGCAGGCGCCCCTTTCATACCAAAAGGCATGACTGTGAATTCATACAGCCCAAAGGGTGTGGTGAATGCGGATTTCTGGCGCGCTGCATCAGATAGCTCCACTTGATAGTAGCCTTTCGTGAGGTCAAGTGTGGACACAAACCTAGCATTTCCTAGCCTATCAATGAGCTCTTCAATATTGGGTATTGGGTAACTATCGAAAATCGTCACGTCATTCAATTTTCGATAATCTACACACAGCCTCATAGACTTGTCCTTTTTAGTCACCAAAACAATGGGGGATGCGTAAGGGGAGTTTGATTCCTGTATTATCCCCATTTCCAATAGATCATCTATTTCTTTCTTCACTGCATCTTTGACACTATGCGGCAAGCGGTATGCACGCTGACGTATGGGAGCCTCTGATGTAGTGATTACATCATGATGTAGGACAGATGTCTTCCCCGGTACATTACTTAGGGTCTCCCCAAACTCCCCAATCAGTGACCTTAAATGACCTGCCTGCTCCTGAGTCAAGTGTGTGGGAATGTGTACCTCTACATCATCCTTACTGTCCTTGCTCGAGGGGGCTATAGCAATGTGTGGGTCAGTCTCCTCCTCCTCAACTAACCTAGGCTGTGTGTACATCACCACCTCTTCCCTTGTGTTCCACTTTTTGAGCATGTTAATGTGGAAGACTTGTTGCCGTTTCCTTTCCCCCATTTCTACCACATAGTCAACCTCACTAACCTTTTGTACCACTTTGTGTGGGCCCTGCCACTTCGCTAGCAATTTGCTATTTGATGTCGGGAGTAGAACTAGCACTTCATTTCCTACTTCTAATGTGCGAGCACGCGCTGCTTTATCATACCATAATTTCTGTCGTGTCTGCGCTTCTGACAGATTTTTGTGTGCCAGCTCAAGGTTTTGTGCTAGCCTCTGTCTCATATTCATCACGTACGAAAGGACCCCCTCTCCCTCATCAAGCTGCCCTGTCAGTGTCTCCCTCAATACATCTAGGGGCCCCCTAACATGATGCCCAAACATCAGCTCGAATGGGGAGAAACCTGTGGATTCTTGGGGAACCTCCCGGTATGCAAATAGGAGGTAGGGTAGGTGCTCATCCCAGTTGCATTTCTCCTCCTCCATGTAGGGTTTCAACATTCCTTTCAAAGTGGCATTAAAGCGTTCTACTAGCCCATTACTCTGAGGATGGTAGGGACTTGTCCGAATCTTGTGGATGCCCAAACTACTACATAATTGAACCATCAATTTTGACATGAAATTTGATCCCTGATCTGTCAAAATCTCATGGGGCACCCCCACCCGGGAAAATAGCTTGATGAGCTCATCAGCTATCTTATCTGCGTTTGTAGTACGTAGGGGAATGGCTTCGGGGTATCGAGTTGCATAGTCACAAATAACCAAAATATAAGTGTTCCCCTTTTTGGTTCTAGGGAGAGGCCCTACTATATCTAGAGCAATTCGTTGAAATGGTTCTGCCATGATGGGCACCTGGACCATTGGGACCTTCCTACCCCGCCTACTACTACTCTTCTGACATGGCTCACATGTGTGGATATATTCAGACACATCCCGAAACAATCCCGGCCAATAGTAGTTTTTCAGTATCCTATCCTTTGTCTTTTCAATCCCCAAGTGTCCTGCCATTAAATTATCGTGGGCCATACCTAGCAACTCCCGCCTATATTCCTTAGGAACCACTATTTGACGAAATTCTTGTGACTGATTAGTATCCTTCTTTTTCCAATACCGAAAGAGGATTCCCCCCTCCCAGTAGAAATAACACCCCTCCCCCGCATCTGCGTCTGAGGGGAGTGCTTTGTCTCGCACCAATTTCAGGGTCTCATCCTCCCTCTGTGATTTACTAAGTGCCTCCTTTTCAAGTGTAAGGAGGCTGGGACTGCTAGGCTCTCCATTTCCCATTTTCTCTACGCTTTCTATGGACTTGCCCCCCACTTCCTTCTGACCCTGATTCTTCGACTCTTCTTGTTCAGCAAGTCTTGCTTGCTGCCCCCTTGTCACTACCATACTAACAGGATTAAGTAATGGAAGATCGGGCAAATCATCATCTAGTAACTCGTTGCCTAGCAACATATCTACAGACAACGTATCAATCACACCCACAACCACATGATCGCAAATAGAATACGGCCTACTTTCCAAATGAATTAGTGCAAGAGGAACATCAACATCATTGCCTGTTACGCCCCTTATCTTTGCACTGCGTCCAAGGTATGTGTCGTCTGCCACATGTTCGGGTCGCACTAAGGATTGCGTAGCACCTGTATCGCGCAGCAGATTAATTGTCGAACCATTAATCTGAGCCTCGCTCATATACGGCTTCAATTTTGCATCTACTCTATCTACCTCGCACATGTACCCCTTGGCTGCGCCTCCCCCCTTCCCTGAATATCCACCCCCGTGTTTGTTTGGGCAATTTGGGGAGATGTGCCCAGGTTTTCCACATGTGTAGCATTTCATTAACTCTCTATCTTTCCTAGGGTTATGTGGACTAGGGAACGGTCCTTTAAATTTTTCTTTGTCATCATGACCTGACTTTGCCCCACCTTGCGAGTAACTATTACCCCTATCATGCCTTTCCGATTTGTAGCCTCTATTCAGGCTCTTCCTAGCAGTAGTGTACTCGTCCGCCAGGCCAATCATCTGACTATAATTGGCTGGATGGTTGTCCAGCAACCACAATTTCAAATCTGGAGGTACATGATCCAGCATGTTTTCTTGCAGGATCATGTCCTCCAGCGGCCCAGCCCTACCTTTTGCTCCAGCCCCCTCTACCCATCTATCAAACGTGTCCCGCATTCTCGTTCCATATTCCACATAGCTTTCATCTGTGCGCTTATTCATTCTACGAAACTTCTGTCTATACGCGTCCGGTGTTAATTCATATTTAAGCAATATCGCCCGCTTAATGGCTTCATAATTCGCGCACTCACTATCGTCTAGTCTCGCATAGGCTTCACGCGCTTTGCCAGTTAGCAGTGGGGCAAGTCGCCCCGCCCACAACTCTTTATCCCAGCCATGTAACTTTGCAATCTTTTCAAAAGTACGCAAAAATGCATCAACATCATCATTCTCATTCATCCTAGGCAAAAGATTGTCTACCCGATCATTACGCTGGGCCGCCGGCCCCTGTGTCGCGTTGCGAGCCATTTCAAATTCTATACGAGATTTTTCTAACTCCACTTCCACTCGCCTCGTCTGTGCATTTAACTCAGCAATTTGCAAATCATGTGCTAATTTCATCCGCAGCATCTCTAACTCAACTGTGCTGCTCTGTGGAGCAGTGCTAACAGGCTCTGAACCTGCCTCATTCAAATTCATATGTGGCTCTAAAAGATCGACTAATTCAGCCTTACTTAACCCCTCATGGGATAGACCCAGCTCATCACACTTGGCCCTCAACTCAGCCACCTTCATTTGCCGCACGTCACTCATTGTGAATCCCTACAACAAACTACTACTGTATATCAATTACATAACCAAATATAATCAACAATACTTAAATCAACAGTCACCAAGTTCAAAATTCAGCTACTATATCAACCATGGATAGCAACTAAGATACATCCTTGAACTTAAAATAAAAATGTGCTTACAATAAGGTACTCTTAGTTCAGCCACACACACTGCCAACAGTGCAATAAACATGTAAATATTAACATGTAACCAATAACATTAATGTTCGATTAATGCCACACACTCACAACAAAAAGTTATGCATATCACTTAGCTCTAATTTTTCTGTTGATCGGTAATTAGTCTCCCTTGTCGACTGCCCTTGTTCTCCTGCCTGTTGCCCGTTGTTCCTCCGTTCAGTCCGGTTCCAGCTCGGTATCCCGATCCGGCGTCTCTGCATACAGCTAGGTTTGATCCTCAGTCCTTCCGTCACGTCTGCTCACCCGCACCTGTCACCAGCATCACAGACTTAGTCATCACAGCCTCAGGTACACCAGGTAGTGGTTCGATCACGGATCTGCTAGCACCAACAATGGCTAGATCAGATGTGCCCCCACAGCCAGCAAAATATGGTCAGCAAGACAGATATGTGTTGGATCAGTTCTGTTTGATGCACTTTACACCATCAGCGTCACGAACCAGTTTAACGTAGCTCACAACAGTTGCAGCAGACTTTGCACAAATAATTCAGTCAAAACAAGGCGTTTTATGAAATCAATGGACTGGTGCAAATTGCTTCCAGATCCCACCATGCTGCCACCAAGATGTGACAAAGCTCCCCCAGATTGGGTATACTTTGTCCAGTCATACGCCGTCACCTTTCTCCTTCCACATTGGAGCCGGAATAAATAACTCAGAAACACTGTTCATATTGGAGAGTAATACATGCCGGTTTATTTACAAAGTTATCCATGAAGCAAAGAGGGACAAGCAGATCGCAGATCTGCTCTCAACCAAGTCTTGACGTATTCTGATTCAAAAATCCAACTCCAGTGTAAATCTCAGTCCAAAAATAGATCAAGAGAAAGTAACAATGCACTGCTTGTATAATTCAATATTATCAAGAGCAAATTAATGTTCACTTCTTGTGTAACGCAAATTTGGCAGTTACATAAACTGTACATAAAGAAATAGTTAAGAATATCAATTCACCAAGTCAGCAATCTGGCCAGACATCCACCTCAGCTACTACTAACAAAATACATGAAGAACTGACTTCCAGCCAATCAAAGCGCTGGTCTAGCAGGTCTACTTACATCACATGAGACAAAGAGTTAATATAGAAATTCATCCTAACCAATCAGCAACAACGATTGACCTTATATAAGCTATGTTATTCCTTGTCTAGAACGAGCATAAGAAAATACAAAAGAAATACTTTAGACCAATCAGTACTCCCCTTAGTGGTGTTTTCATACACCTTATTTTATGGTAATTACTTTGTGTTGACCCAGACACATTTGCCCCTTGCTGGTCATTTGACCCTGAGCTGCACCTGTCCTAGGTTATTCTGACAGCGGTCAAAATGTAAACAACTCGGACCCCCTCCGTTGTTTCAGGGTTATACACTCCCCAATTCCCCACTCACTAGTATATTCTGAGATGAAAGGGAACCTCTCAGTAATGTGAGGATAATCCACATTCATAATATAATTCTAAATTAAAGGGACATGTTTGCATGTCACAATTGGACAGCTGGCCCCGACACTAATGCAAGTATAATGACTTCTATGTCAGATGTTTAAACACAGGCTGGGTCTAAAGATAGTCACACAACTGCTTGGGCTGATGGGTGGGTGACGTTTGAAGGAAAAGTAAAACAATAAGATTGATCTTCTCATTACCAATGGCACATTCTGTTTTACACGTACATGTACAGTGTTGCTAAATATGTTACTTATTGCGGAAAGTATCGTTAATAATAGTATCGTTAAAAGCGCACTGCGCCTGCCGTAGGGTATACCTTGCTTACAGCATATTTGTATCACCTGACGGCAGCGGCGCACGAAAAGTCATGATCTTTAGATTCCTTGTTGACCATACATTGCGAGACAAACAAGTATCATTAGCGATATTATTAACGATGTACAGTGTTCATTGCATTTCCATTATTGTGGGACTGAGAGGGTTAGATACGTGCAGGCTGCAGACAGACAGATGATAGAGATGAAGTCTACCAATATGTTGTGCTCATTACTTGTGCTTGTTTTTCTGCCTGTACCTGTATGTGTGTGACTGTGTGAACGGTTGATGTGTGTACATACTTTGCATGTTCATTGTTAGTGTGTTGAGAAATGTATAATACTTA
This sequence comes from Echinarachnius parma, assembly GCA_037951105.1. Taxonomy (NCBI): domain Eukaryota; kingdom Metazoa; phylum Echinodermata; class Echinoidea; order Clypeasteroida; family Echinarachniidae; genus Echinarachnius; species Echinarachnius parma. The sequence goes on from JBAMJV010010126.1 coordinate 28,325, forward strand.
AACAAAAATCATTATAAGAAGATGCTTGATGTATATATATGTACAGTATGTTTGGATACATTAATTTGAGTACATTGGGAAGGGGTTATAAAATGGATATGTGGATGCACATTATAAATGGTGTATGCAAAAACCGATAAAGAAATTTGTAACAAATCAATATAATTATGATTTAACTTGCTGCACTCAATGGAAATTTAAAAGATAATATTTTGTATCTAATACATGTATATGGAAGATTTATCTAAAAAATGAACAAATGAATTCATTGGTTTTTGCATATAAGAACTCTACATACATGTGGGTTTTGTACATTTTGTTTGCCTTTTTTGTACAATGAACATCATGGAAGTAACACTTTCATTCACCACCATTCTTTTGTGTGTTTTCTCATTGAAGTACCCCCACTTCCTAAAGCGTGATGGCAACAAGTTGCGGATCATGCTGCAGAGGAGGAAGCGATACAAGAACCGTACCATCCTGGGCTACAAGACGCTGGCTGTCGGGCTCATCAATATGTCTGAGGTAAGCTACCAATTACCATGATGCCAATTTATAAAGTGTTACATGTAGATGATGGTTGTTTTGATGATGATATTATGAACCATCCTTTGCTACTTGTAGACACTAGCTTTCTGACTCATCATTATGTCTGTTCATGGTATACTATCACGATGACAGAAATGAGTTAACATGTAGATGATGTTGATTATGATGATAATCATCCTGATGAGGATGATGATGGCGATGACGATGACGATGATTATGATTATGATGATGATCCAATGATGATGATCCAATGATGATGATGATGATGATGATGATGATGATGATGATGATTAAGGCTGAGTCATGTCGGTAATTGTCGGAACCGGGTCCCGATAAACTTTTACCGGTCAGGAACCGGTATCCCGATAAATTTTTACCGTCGAAACTCGGACCGGTAAAATCACGCAATCGTGCAAGCATCGGCAAAAATGCACTGTTTGGGGCTTATATTGCTCTTTTTATATGCAAATAACATTATAAATACTGAGGCTTTTATGGATTTACATATCAATCTTTACGGGAAAATAGTTACAGACTATCCAGAATTAACTCAGTTTCACAAGAAAAGTTTTTTTTTTCGAAGTAAATTGGACCTAGAAATCGATCGTTTGTTCACCATTGCGCATCGCAACATGTTTCACAGAAACTTAGCCCGCTAGTTGGGGGGAAACATCACATGTACAATCGCTTGTGACTGAGCCACTGCCCTCAAAAAGTGGCTATAAATTAGCCTTTTCGCAATCAACACGATTTTGGTAGTCTACTTACATGATAACATGGCATTTGAAAGCTGAACAGAATACAAAATCACCCCCAAAACAATGAAAAAACTGTGCCGAATTATCGATAAATTTCCAAGGAACATTCGTGATCGTGAGGTTAACTAACTGAAACCGGACGGCTAGAGTTTTCGGGCCGCTGTTTCATGCATATCGCTCGTATACTTTGCGTGCAAGTTACGGGTCTTTTTTTCTTACGCGAGATTCATCCGCCGGCCGGTGGAACTATGTTAATTCATTCGCCATACGTTATACATGTAGTCGTTTTTTATCAATATTTTGCGTAATTGTTTTCATTGTTTTGGGGCTCATTTTTGTTTCTGTTCAGCTATCAAACGCCACGAAATCATGTAAGTAGAATATCAAAACATTTTAAAATGGTGCAAATGACAAAAAAACGTATTTTGAGCCACTTTTTGAATGCACTGGCTCATCAGCTGGATCATACAAAGATCCATCAGACAACTCCCCTGGAGTATCGGACTAACTTTGTGTGCACATCCGCCGACAATGTCGTTCAAATGACTAGCAATTTTGCGCTTCCTGTTCAATTTCTGACTGTCAAACGATGTAACGAACCAAGAATTTCTCGAAAATAACCACTCTTTAAAGTAAATGATATCAATTGCCCCGTTTTTATTTGAATTCCGCTAGATTATTGTGATAATCTTAATTTCTTTTTTAACATTTTTTTTTTTTTTTTTTTTTTTCGGGGCACCGTTTCCGATATAACGAAACCGGGTCCCGATTGAAACGGTCGGTAACCGGTGTGATCGACCGAACCGACTCAGCCTTGATGATGATGATGATGATGATGATGATGATGATGATGATGATGATGATGATGATGATGATGATGATGATGATGATGATGATGATGTGGATGATGATGATGTGGATGATGATGTGGATGATGATGATGTGGATGATGATGTGGATGATTGTGATGGTGATAACATGAACCATCATAGCCTGACTAGATGCTGGCTGTTGGGCTCATGTCTGGGGTAAACATGAATGATGAAAATTAACTAAGATGATCTGATTGCTCTGATTTGTAATCTTCATTCGCCCCCGATACCTTTGGAATCGCCCCCGTGAGCCACGCACGGGGGCAAAAAAAAACGAAAAAAAAACAAAGAATGTTTTATTTTTTATTTTTATTTTTTATTTATTTTTTTAAAATTTTGTTTTACATCTTTTTGCATGATCGGAAAGCGCCAGAAACGTACCAATCATGGCATAATCGGATAGATCGCATCATGATAACCATTTATTAGACCCTTGAGCAGTGAAAACGATGTAAACATAAAAAAGAGCCCCTGTGAGCCCCAAAATAGCCCCCGTGAATAATTTCACGAGGGCGTTTTTCTCCCTCAAAATTTTCAAAATCGCCCTCGTGAAAAAAAAAGTATTTTTTTGGTTGTGTCCAAGTATGAAGTCCTGGATTACCTGAAGTAATAGAAGACTGCCATACACATAGAAGTGCGAAGAAGTGACCAGTTTGTGCAAGCAGTCTGACAAATATTTGCACAGGTTATTGATAGGATCTTTAGTCTATACTAATGGTAAATCTGATCACCCTATTCAACTAGTTGTGTATCATATCTTTTGAATTCAGGTAGCATTCCACAAACAAGGTGCAAAGGGCTCCTTGGGACGTACATGTACAGTATGCAATCTAGTCTTGGGATGCGTTGAAATAACATGTACATACACGTTTCTAGCCATTATTAGGCTAATTATTTCACTTGTTTCAGGCTAAAGTTTGTATTTGAGGAAGATTGTAACTTTAAACATGTTTCAAAATGCTGATTCATACATGTTATTGGGTGTGTGGATGTGCATGTCAGTGACGCGGGGGGGGGGGGGGGGGGGGGGAGTGATGGTGCCACGGTGGAATTGGGAAACTTTTTGGCATCTATTGACACTTTAAAAAACAATTGTATATTATTATCATTGTCGTGTACAGTATGCTCATACCATAAACGTTAGTTTGTCATCCATGGGTATTATATGAAGTTATTGTGCAATAACCTCACTTCCTCATTTCATTCATTTGAAGAAGTAATTTATGAAAACATGTTAATGTTTCATGAAAAATCTATTTAAACCGCGATACTTATCGAATATCACATAATCACTGTAAATTAATGGTTGTTTACTGTTTTCTAAAGTATTTAATGGATGTTTGTGTCTCGATAATCTCAAAGCTTGCTACACAATTTGTCCTTAAATGGAAAATCTGTGAATTGTGAGAACTATGATACATTAGATTAAGTCTTAGTCAGAAGTGATTTCAGTTTTTATGTTCATTGCAGGATAGGTTAGATTTATATAGCCCCTAATATGGTACAAAATCTCAAGCACTTTACACTTATTTTTAAAACAAAATCACAGCTGTGTAAGTTTTTTTCTTTCCATTGATAGTTATTTGAATATTTGTTTCATAATTCTATGGACTAGTAGACAAAATTTAAATTTGTATACAAAATAAGAAAATAAGCTGATTGATTTAGAAGTATGTTTAAATGTTATTTTAATCAAAACCATAGAGAACAAGTAAACGCCTGCTACGTGTAACTTTCCAACTGCAAAAAGGCGTACAGTGTACAATGACCCAGTTAATCATAACCTGGTGAATAAATGTTCTATTTTGAGAATTCATGATTCAAAGGAAATACCACATGGCTTCTTTCAAGTCTCTGCATGTCACAATGAGGCCTACATGTATACCCATTGTGATTTGTTTGGTCCCAATATAAAGCGTTCGTGAATTTCATAATTCCTATCTTCATGACATTGCAGAAATGTGTATGTGTAATGAATCACAACATGTAGCTCTTCCATAATTGATTTTTTGGTTTTGGTTTTGCCATGAAACAGATGCAAACAAAAATAATACAAATATTTATCCGAAACTGTAATGAAGACTGATTAGAATGTACATTGTGCAATGTTGTGAATACATTTTGTAGACCTTATTTGGGTCTTGCTCGTATGCAGTCTTTCACAGACTAACTCAATTCTAGATTGAATGAAATGTCATAATATGTCAATTTATTCTGCCAAGTTCAAATATACATGATTCAATTGCAGGTTGAAATGTAGCAGTTTATGATCTTCATAAACACTTTATAGACCCTGTATATTGTACAATATGATTGTTCTTTTGACCCTGCTGTACACATGTACATGTACCTTTACTGTAGATGGGATCCATTCCATTGTCTTCAAAGATTTATTGGGAGGTCATTGTCTGTGTACATTAACAGAAACGCGAAGCTGAGCAAAGTACATATGCACTTTAAACTTAGTTTGCATTTGATGTATTAGAAGGCTTTGTATCTCTTTACATTTATTGTACATAAAAGCAGGTGTTGTTACACAAAAGATTATGAAGCAATTTGTAGATTGCAGGTGTCAACGCTCGTATGGAGTGTTTTTTTCTTCAGTTTGGTCCCCCATTTCGATATTTATTTTAGCTATATCGGTCTGCTTTCAATTTGACATTCAATCAGTTATTTCCTGCTATTAAAATTGCAATTGACGAACTATTCTCGGAGAAAATAAACACCAATTTATTCCAGGGGCTACTTTTCAAGCCTACTTGTTGCTGCATAAACATGACCCTCTAAAATGGTTTACCTTGAACTCCAAGCATATTGATAATGAGGACTTTTTGGTGGGCTCTTTTTGAAATAATTAAGGGCTAAATTGTGCTGAGCCCAAGTGCATATTTTCAGTGGTAATTTAGTACTTAGTGATTACAAATTAGTGATTACAACAAATGAACATTTACAACTGTGATGGATATAAAATAAATCTAAGCAAAAATCTAGTATCATTGAACTCTGTACATGGTTGTATTATTTGCATTTATAAATGGTAAGCCCAACTTCTTCCATTGCTTGTAGGCAAAGTATTGTAAACCATATGAACAGATTTAATGTAGTACATATATTGAGTAATGGGTTCTGGATAAAGATGCCAAAACATACCCATCCATAATGGCATATGTGTTTGTATTTTAAACTAATTATGTGTAATCAATAATGAGCATATTCAGGTATTTACAATAGTATTTTTTTGTGTTACCATATAGATGGGTGTAGTTATGTTTTCCCATGTAAATGTGTGTTTTTAAGTCATGCACAAAAAAGGCTTTGAGTAGGATTTGTTTTTCCCCTCACCACAGCGGAATGATTCATGGATTCTGGACAAGCAGCACAAACAAATGCATCCATATTCCAACCACAATTTGTCTAATGAGTCATTGGACAGTAGCGAGTTTGCTTTATGCTGGTCATGATTTATTGTGTGACATGAAAGCTGCGTTGAACAGAATGTTTGTATGAACCCATGTATACTACATCGCTGAGGGCAAATATATTATGTACAGCTTGCAACGTGCTAGTATCCCCATGTTATTCTGTGATTGTTTTTTAGTGGCGGTGATTCATCTGATGTTAGATAAATATTGAATGATTGTAGTAAAACTCAGATTTAGCATCATTTCCTTATTTATGTTCCTTCTCAAATTCAAGCTTGAACATTCCCTTGATTTGGGCAGTAATTATATTGATCAGTTCTTGTGCAGTAAGTAGGATATTTAAATGCAGTTTTACAGAACAAGACTGCACATTTTACTTGCCCTTTAATAATAGAACTATAGCACAATCAATCATTTCAATCCATTATCAAATGTGTCTCAATCCTAAATTCAAACCCAGTCTCACTATCAGAAATTCAGAATAGGACTTCAATTTAAAACATAGACAAAATGCACAGATAATATGACTGATTGTGCTTCACAATATAAAGTGACTAGAGGTGAATATAGAGACAAAACACAATGTAGAATACATACGAATATGATTGTACAGAGTTCAAGGGTGTGTAAACAAGCACACACTGTAGTCAAGCAGTCTGTGTCAGTGACAGTCATGTGGTGCAGTGATCTCATTTTGTCTGGTGAACTTTTCAACTCCAAATTTATTTAGTCTGGAAACTAGGATTCTGTAAGAGGCTTATACCATTTTCATACTCGCCTTACCGATGAAAATACCGATGAAAAATACCGATGGAATTTCTTATAATGTAAACAACTGTGAAATCGCCACTTCCCCTCTGTCGCGTTCATAGTGCAGGGGAATTTAATCGCCTTTTGCATTCACCGGCCGGAAGTGCGCAATCGTTTGCTGCACGAGCTGGCAGATATAGTGGATTGGCGCGCGCTTTCAATTTGGTTCGCCACAAAAATCTCAGCTTACACATAATTTGGCGACTAGTATACACTATAGCTGCGAACAATTGTATATTGTCACAACGTGACTGCGTGAATTCCAACGAAAGAGACAGAACATGGGTGCGATATCGATGATCGTGATAAAAAAAAATCCACTATACTTTCAATAAATTTGTTAGTGATCCATTTTAAATATTGTTCTGTTCATCATTTGGTTTTATAAATATATGCTTTATGATAAATTAGAGCTGAGTCAAATCGAATGGCTATTCGATATCCGACCGTGAAGGTCGGATACCGAATACAAATTTTCGGATACGAATATCCGAAAAAAAAAAAAAAAAAAGAAAAAAAAATTTGTAATCCCCATTCGATAGATTCGATCAGAAAATGGCACATTGAAGCCTGCTTATCTATTGCTAAAGTTAAAAGTTAAGGTATTTTACATAAATTACAAATAAGCAAAACAAATAATAAACCAAAGCCTTGGTAAGAGGATTGTATAGTGAGTGCCAAATTTAGAAGAATCTATGATGAAATATCAAAGTATTTCATCTTGAAAGCAGTTTGTACACTAACATCACACTGTACTGCCGATTCTAATTGAAAAAAACGGACAGAATATTTATTTTAAAAAATTATGAAAAAAAAAAAAAAAAAAAAAAAAAAAAGATTTTTTTTTTTTTTTTTTTTTTTTTTTTTAAATATTCGATATCCGACCGTTTTTACACGACTCATATTCGAAATGCAAAATATCCGGTTTGACTCGGCTCTATGATAAATATATTATAACGATGTACATGAATTTAATTTTTTTTAAAACCTTTATATCCATGCAACATACAAGTAAAACGAATCAATTGATACGTAAACAAAACGTCGACCAAAAACACGTACACGATACTAGAGGTTCACCTTACTACACGAGCTATGCTGGCGCAGCATAATCGCATGCCGTGTTCCGAAAAAGCGCGCGTTACACTGCTTTAGCCGGAACAAGATAACGACCTTTGACCATTTTCATCGGTATTTTTCACCCGAACCATTTCATGCTGACGGTTTCATCGGAGTGACACCGATAGAAAGAGAATTTCTCCTACTCTAAAGTAGGAGAATTTAATCGCCTTTTTCTCTTCTTTTCATCGCCTATTCTATCGGCTTTTCTATTCTGTAGCATTCATGCTGGCCGTTTCATCGGATGCGTCCGGACGCATCCGTGAGCATGAAAGCAACATTAGACTATAAATGTGACAAAAATGTATTAGTTGTTTTATTCCCCCATATTATGGGAAGTAAATAGAAGTCTTTTACAAATTATGTATTCATTATCATGGTGTTGAAAAAGAATATATAAGGCACATAATATTTTACGTGTTTACACACCAATTTACATTCTGGAGCAAAATTAAATTGTTTTTACACAAATCTGATGTTTACCCACCAAATAGTAGTATTTACATATTGAACAAATGACTGATGTGGGAATAAGGATAGCAGTGGATTTTCTAAACTATGAAATTGTCAAGTATGTAGAAAAGTGTGGAATTGGGAAGGAGCATGTAATTGCCAGAGACAAGTCGAGAATTATAAATAAATTATAAATATGGTTTTAGAGTGCTAAACAAATAAGACCTTTTCTGTCTATTTTGTTGCTAAGTTATAACCAAAGAATGGACAATTAATTGTCTGAGCCAGTTTTGCAAGGGGAAAGGAATGGCCGGGGACAAGTCATAGAGACAAACATGTATGTACAATTTTAATACATTTTGAAATCAAAATTGAAACAATTATACAATTGTTGTTTTGCCCCCCTTTCTACTCAGGTGCTACAACAATCAAAGGACAATGAGTTGAGCCTGTATGGTAAGGAACATGGAATGGCCAGGGACAAGGTGGCACAGGTGACCGTCCTGGGACTGTCCAGCCAGCCCGTTGACCAGGTCAAACGAGGTAAGAGATAAATGGGCCTTCTCTTCCATGCTAAATTGAGATACTGTAGCTGGGTTTGCTCAAACCCTGGGCCAAATTGTGCTAACCTGGAGACATAATCTAGTTACACTCATTATTGAATAAGCTCTTCTTTTTTTTTTAGCTCATGATTTGGTTTTATGATATTGATGAAATGTATACAAACATTTCTTTAAATTATCAAGACTGTACTTTTGATAACAGACTAAACATAAAATAATATTGGGGTAAAATAGGGACTACAAACATGGTTGTAATTTAATTTGTTACTTTGTTATGTTGAATCAAGAACTCTAGATATGAACTACATGTACTTCTCTACTTGTCAACAATATAACATTGTACTGTTTTGCACACTGCACAACATAAATTGTGAAACCTGGTGGTGTTTTTGTTTTGTTGAACTTAACCTTGATTGTGATTACAATGTACCTACCATCTCTCCCAAATTTCAAACAATTTTGCCTCTTGAATTTGATGCTTTCTCTGGAAAATCAAAGCCATCCCAGGTACTTTCAGCTATATCTGGATTGGATTGTGATATGTCGATATCCAGAGACAACCACAAATTGTGCACATTATAATAAGAGTGGAATTGTTAGAACTGTTCTTTGTAGTCTGTCTGTGAAGTCTGCACTTTCCTCAATAATGGCCGATGACAGGAAATCCATGTGACCCATCAAATACTATTATGCCGCTGATTTACGACAAGGCCAAAAAGGCAATAACTTTACAGTAGAACTTGTTCCAATATTGCTTGCATATCTGCTTCAATATTACAGGATACCCCAGATTGCAAGACCTTACACATGATTGTGGCTTACAATATCACTTTGGGAACATTCATTGTGCTCCATCACAGTTCCCTGATCCCCGGGTAAAAGAGCTGGACTTGATGCAATTACTTTGGAATAGAATTTGTACAAATTGCTCATAATTTCTGCTTCACTATTGCAGGAATAAGGTACATGTGACAGAGCCTGTCGGATGGTTACTACATGTCAATTTGCAATAATCAGATGCTTAGTTTGCATTTATGGAGGAAACGGCTGCATACTTGCAAACAGTTTGTAAAAGGCAAACTGCTCAATGACCAGAAATGTGTTACGCCATTCTTACACGTTTAAAATAATATTCTTATTTTCACATTATATTCTCATGGGACGTACAGTATGGAATTATGTAGCCAGCGTTCCTTTTTACTCAGAAGAATGGTGGAAGTTTGGTGGCTGGGGACCTGTTATTCTTGTCAGTAAATATTGTAATGTACACTACCAGTTTGTTTTTTTAATGCAGCAGGGGCAATAAATCAGAAATTCTATCGAATAAATGCCATATTTTGCTTCCAGGAAGTTTCTCAGCTCCAGGATTTATTATCATTATCTAAATTCATTCGGCGACAATGTTTTACCTCTTATAATGCCTTGTACATGTATCTGTGCTTTACATGATAACTTGTACGTTCGGCATGATGTGACTTTACCCCGCAGGCACAGAGAGTTAAGCATGCAATTTATTAAAGGCAGCTTTGGCATTGATGGAAGGGTGGAAGTTTGGCATTATCAAAGAAGATTATCGAATTTGTGCTAATGGGCTGCCTGCCATCCTTGTCATCCTGAAACCTCTTCTGTGTTGGGATTAAAGGAGCAGGATCCATGCAAGCTCAATATTTTGTTGAAGATCACATTTCTAAAGTTGGGTTTATTCATGATAATGGTTAAGTAATACATGTAAATGTACATGTAAGTACATTTGTAGTGTGTTTGGTTGCATGTACATGTATTTGTGTGGAAACTGTTTACGTTATTTATGCTTCTTTGTCTTTAAATATGAAATATGTTTCATTTTCAAATCTGTAGTTAGATTTATAAGGATTACATATATTTGTAAGGATTCCACCTACTAGAATGTGTTCATAAATTTGTTTTTATCAGCCTAAAATTTGCCAAATTTCTAGAATAGTAACCTTCAAGGAGTCATTATCAAATCATCTTCTCTAATCAGTGAAATTAGATAGTTCAAAAGTTCAGTCACTATTTTCTGTGTATTTTGCAAGGCCATCTATGTTGCTTTTTCCATTGATTACCAACAGAGCCTATCATGTGACCTGCTAATGAACCAGCCATAGAGACATGAAGACTTTTAATGTTATTGATTGTGCATGAGCGCCAATCCAACATCCATTCTACGCACAATTTGCTCCCCAGTTATAGCAAAGAATCGCTGAGCTAGAGACATTATGCGGGAGAAGGGTGATACTGAATTCCCAGACATGCTCTTTGAGTGGATGTATGCGAATGCTGATTGGATTGTGCAAGCGGGACACAACTGCATGCAATTTCCATAACCAATTTGCCAAATGAAGTTTTTCCCGATTTGTATGCGCACTCAGACTCGGAGCGTCTTTTTTGTATTGTATATTTTTCTTTCCTCTGAGCGCGCCCCACTGGGGGGTTTTCAGGATGCCACGTATGGAGCCCCATCCCTGATCACACCCTGTCTCAGCTTCATTCAATGTATGTACAATTAGAGCATTTTACAAAGACATTCAAACATGTCCTAAATGACCACTCAATTGATACAGAGTGTTTAATCTAAGTTATAAATAATAGTTTTTATAGACAGTTCCATTTACATGTACATGTGATTGCTTTCTCAGTTTCTTGGAATGCCAAAAAAGAGATCTTTATAGGAGATTGCTGGAGCAGGTTAAACTACTATTGCTTTGGCATATGTGCGAATGAGTTGCAACATAGATATTTATGCCCCAAATTGTTGTGTTTTAATTTTGTTAAAGGTCTATTCCATGGATTTTACAAGAACTAGGCATTTCCCCAGGAAGAAAATAAGTGTGAAATTCATGTTAAATGAATTGTTGATGTACTATGTTTCATACCCAAACAAAAGGTTATCTTGAGATTTCTTGTGCACTAAGTTTCCAAGAATATATACTAAGTGGGAAAAATGAGAGCCAAACACAAACAAACAAATAGATAAAAAGAGCAAATAAAGTACACAACATATAGGTAAAAACAATAAAAAAGGAAAAAAGGAATGATTTTAAACACATGTACAGTGATAGTGCAAAAAAGATAACTGAAAAAAGCACTCACATTTGGAATGAGGAAGCAGGAATTACCAAACAAATATAAACAAACTAAATAAGCACTTCAGTTACCCGATTTGACAAGAAAAAAAAGAGCAGGGAAGAATACAAATATTACATATCGCATCTACATCTACCGCTTTTTTTCCTCTCTCATGCATAAATTGACAACAAAACTGGGAAACAGCGCACTTTTAGAACAGGGAAGTAAGAATTATGACACACAACTAAAATAATGTAGGAACGTTTGGGAAGTCCCCCCTCAGTAACTGACGACTAATTAGTGGGAGGCAATGATGGCTTTCAAAGAATTGTTCAAGAACAGACGTGACATTGAGTCAGCAAATTTCCTGTAGCAGATTTGGGCCCCTTATTGTATTCAAGAAAAATGAGCAGATAGAAACAAATGTCTTGGAATATGAATTAAAGATGCAGGTAAACAGACACCTGAGGAAGAAAGCCATCATGTTATCTGATGGAACCCTTTGTTATCCTTTGTCTACTGAATTATGGAATTAAATTCAGACGATGTGCATTTTATTAAGATTTACCTTGGCACATTTGCCTCAATTCAGAAATGAATAGATTGAATAAGAAAAACAACTTTAAAAATTGAATTCAGTTAAGTAAAGAGAGAATTAAGCAAACTATTCAAAATTCAAGTGTAAAGAAGGAGAAAGTGGAAAAGTGTTTGCTTGGTGCGTGCCTTTTCAAAACCAGAACAAGAAGCAGATGGTATATATGTACATGCAGTCCATCTTATTATCTGTTCACTACATTTGAGATCTCAACCAATACAATATCATTCTCAAATTGAGATGAATCGCGCAGCCCTTTGGCTGTCATCTTACTTGCGTGCCTTGTTTCTCCCAATCCAATGTTTGTTGTTGACAGGGACAGGGTTGCTGTCAGTGGGCCCAACAATAACAGAAAGGCATGATCTTCTGCCATACTGATTACATTTGTTTATATCTGCCATTTGGTACAAGTACAACACACTCCAGCCAGCACTTGGCATGTATTTAAATACACCACACGCATACATGTATGCATGTAGTGAGGTATTCATTACATCCTCAGAGCATGCTGAATCTGTATAAACAAGATATCACTATACCCTCGCTAATGCCTGTTTCTGTTTGGAAAAGAAAATGGCATCCATGTGTAATTGGTACCCACAAATTCATAGCGAGGGGCCTAGCAGATTGTTATGCAGTGTTGTGTCACTTCACCGTTTTCCCTTTGACAGTCCAGACGTTGTGGACTGACTTGACTCGCACATGTACATTTATACCAGAGAGGTCCTCCCACCTCTCTGTTTATACAACACATGCATGTCCTCCTACCTCTCTGCATGTATTATACAGATAAACATATATGGGTACTCACATACATGTATGCTTTGTACAACATTACTGATATTTGTTTCACGCAAAAAAGCTTGTTAATAGTTGATTTGGGATATAGACATCTAATGCATGTATTACTGTATTAAATCCCTGTAGACAGATCACAATTCAACTATAAAAACACACAATTTTCTATAGAACATTTGACTCGTGGTTTCTTTGACATAAGATCTAGTTGCCAGATACATCCTTTAGGTTTTTATATTAAAATATATACAAACATTTAAAAGATACATTAATTAGTAAATTAAGTTTCATGCATATTACTTTACCCCAATGTAGTGACGATTGAGCTTTCTGACTTTCTTTTACGCATCAATGACGATGGCAAATTGCTGTGTGTCCATGCATTCTCCTAATAATGAGGGTTACTCTGGAAATGATTTATGACCTCCTTCTGCAATTATGACCCATTTCTTCTGTTGACAACTGCTGGGTTAATGTCAACCAGAATTCCATAAGAAGTATGCACCAGACATACCATGCAGAATAGAATGTGGCCATGTTTCCACTGTATCGAAGGCTATACATGTATTACTGATATAAAGTGTATAATGCAGAATATTTGACAAGTTTTTGATCAAGAGAATACAAAAATAACAGATTTAATTAAAAATTAGAATGGACAATAGTATAATTTTGTTATTTGATTTTGCTTGGCAAAAATGCAATGTTTTAGGCTTATCTTACCCTCTACATACCCTCTATATATTTATGTAAACACACACAAAACAAACACACATACAATCAGGGGAAATATTTTAATGATTTTTTGGGGGGCTACTTTTCAAATGCGCCTGCATGAAAATTACACTCTAAAATTTGTTTTTCATTTAACTCTATGCAACTTTATGGGGTCTCCTTCATGATTTTCGGGGGCTCTTTTTGGCATTTCGGGGGCTCTTTTTGGCATTTCGAGGGCAAATTCGCCCTGAGCCCTGAGCCCCTGTGTATTTTTTCCCTGCATACAATTTCACCAAATTAAGTTTTCATAGTAAGGTCAGTGAGAAAATAATCTGCCCATTGTGAAATAAACATGAATATCATTGGTCAAATCATATCCAACATTGTTCTAACCTCAGCATAGAGATATAGTTATGAATGAACATAGTCTTTCAAATTCAATAAATCCACTGTAATATTCACGCTCACATATCATCCACTTAATTAAGCACTTTGTGAATGAGAGAAGCATTAATCATGCTCGTTTCCCGGCATCCGCTTGATTTTCCACGCCACTGCCCGTTGGCTTCAGTACAGTGCACAGTGGGGGCGCAGGGATTTAATTAGTTACGACCGGTGGGATCGATTGCATTGCCCGTAACCAAACCCGTCATTAGATTGCTTTTGACAGGTAGGTTTTTTTTTTTTTTTTTAGTTTTAAGTTGAGATGATAGGAGCCCTCGGGTGCATCAGATTTACACCTTGATTGCTTGATGAATGATGTTTGTATTTTATGATTATATCATTGGGTCAGTTTTGGTGTTATATATTATAATGCATTACAATATTACAGTATTTCAAGGTTTATATCATCTACAGGCAGATTTTACGGAAATTATGCTAGGCTTGTTGATCATTGATATGTACAGTACAGCAGGCTCAGTCTCAAATGCTCCTCTCCCCAAAAGTAAAATGGAACATGGATGGATTAAAATTTGTGTCTATTTGCTTATTATAATAATTAATTGTTCACTAGTTGAGCACATTATATCTTGCAAATTATTTTGATTATAATTTATATTACATCATACATTATACATTATGCTCAAAGATGTTACATATATCCATTGTATAACAATGCACAGGTGCAGCAACATCACTAACAATAACAGGGGCATGCTCAGCAATATTGACAATGACAATAACAATAACAAAAACAACAACATTGACAATAACAATAATAGCAGGCTCAGCATGGATGTAATATCAACTTGAATGGCTTGGTTTTTTCCCATCAGCCTGAGTATTGGAACATTACCTTTCTATCAAACAAAACACATAAAAAGTATTTAGATGGCTTCAAGTTTGTCTTATTTCTTTGTTTACAATTTGTCATGTTAACACCTTTGAATGTTACAATGACTGCTAAAAATAGAAGGGGATAATAAATGGACAAATACATTTGTTATGTATCTACCTGTATGACTATTTGGAATACAATGTGTTTGTGACACTTGTATGGATTCCGACTTTTGTTTGAAATTCATAAGTTCAAGTATCTTCAAATGCAATTTGTCACATTAACACCCCTTTTCCCCGCTGCTGCCACAGTAGGAAAATTAAACTGATTTGTAGTAATTTGTTTTAAGTCTCTGCAGCGAAAAAAATAGGCGGCGGGCGAATTCGCCCCCGAAATGCCCAAAAGAGCCCCCCCCCAAAAAAAGTAGCCCCCGGGGGGATTTTCTGTTTGGATCGTGATCAAATGCTTATAAGATGATCACTTACAGCATTAGAGCTTCATAGTAGCCCCTAAAATTTGAAAAAGAGCCCGGAAATTTGTAGCCCCCGAGATGATTAAAGTAGCCCCCGAAAGTTGGAAAAATAGCCTCCGAAAAGGAGCCCCAGAACTAAAAATATAATTTTTTCGCTGAGTCTCTGGTATTAATGAAGAATAGTTTATTAGTTATAAACAAATGTACAATAATACTTGAATGGCTTCATATTGTTAGATATTTGTTTGTTTTTAATCTGTGAGCCTAATTATTGAGAACAGATTTTTAGATCATTAGCACCTTCATTTACTGCTTTAAAGAGGAAGTTAACAAATAACTTGAAGGGTTTCTCACTTGCTGGTTTATACATTTTATTTTCCTTGGCCTTCATGGTAATTTTCATGAATTTATAACTTTTTTGGGGGGGAATGGAATTTGTTTTTGTTCATCAGAATAGTTCGCAAAATTGATGGGGCAATAGTCTTACATGTATGTGCTTTTCAGACTAATAACAAGAAGGTAAGAATTCTCTGGAACATTAATTGGATCAATCGAGGTGAAATAAACGCATGCTATTCAGTCAGACTTCAATTCACCAGAGAAAAAAACATGATTAGAAAATGATCATTCTATCTGTTACTAGAGGGGGAGTGATTAGGCCTGCGGTCATTGGGCAGGCTGGCTAGGCATATTGACTGATTTAACCGATCTAATCAGCATTTCTGCAGGGAAATTCTCTGATCCAGGGCTTTCTTTTTCAGAGTTTTTCATCTGAGTTAAACCAATTCTCCTGCTCTTAAGCAGGAGAAATTAATTGCTTTTTTCATTGAATTGTTATTTTTGCTCCTGATGGGAACATTCATATAGGACAGTTCTCTGGATGCAGCCACTTAAAATGTGGTTGGCGTGAAAGGCGTATTAGAAATATTGGACAATTAAGAAATTAAGTAATATGATTAAACAAAAGAATAGTACATTGGACCTTGCTGCTCATAAACTTGGATGGTATTTCTTTTGGAGAAATCAAACAACTTAATTTTTTAATTGTGGAAAGCAAAAACCTTGAAGGTATTCTGTTTTTGTGCTCTGGTATAACCATTTTCATGGCGACTTTAATAAATAGTATGATGATAAAACAATACACTATTATGTTATATTGAATGTTATGAATATCAAACAAAATATTCTGTTTTTATCTTGTGTACGAAATAATTATAATATTCTATAATATGCATGCATGTATTTTAACCCATTTTGTGCCACATCATGAAAGGTCATTAATTTATATCACGAGCATGTAATTGCCCATGCTTAATGAAGTACACGCACTCAAATCCAGTTCGGAGTTCGTCGTGGCTAGTACAGTTTTAGAGGCTGGAAATGGCAGTGATTACCTTTTTACATGGAGTGCAATTGGTGGAGAGAAGGTGTGTTCATTATGAATGATTAATGGGGATTTTACATGGGAAGGTTGTATTGATTTGCCCACTTTGAGCTAGTGGCATTAGCCATGATTAACCTGTGAGGCCAAGGGGGGGGGGGGGGGGGTGGGGGGGGGGATGTAGCATAAATAAAGGGGCAATTTTCCCATGATGGCAGTCTGTGCTTGCAATTACCCCCCCCCCCTCCCCCCCCCCCCCCCCCCCCCCCCCCCCCCCCACACACACACACACATCTATACCACTCATCTAAGCAGTGAAGAGTTTTTGCATGATGCGTGACGTGGTATCCTTTCCTACGTAGTTTGTGAAAGCAGCGTGGATCTTCGATCTCCCAATGATTAGGATTGATTATGGATTAAGCGCCCCTCTATTAGAGGCTCCTCTTTATATCATGACACAAGTGCATGAATCATTTTGCACAAGGCCAGATTTATAGACTAACATCTAAAAATAGTTCAGGTTAACTACATGTGTTTCACAGAGACGGGAAGGACAGGAAAATAAGTGCACATAGAAGAGGAAGTACAGTTAAACCTGCTCGATCAATCACCTGCATATAAAGGCCACCTGTCTCGGATGATGGAGACCAGTTTTGATTCCCTCAGAATGTATAGTAGTCATATAGCAAACCTCCACACCAACTTTTTCCTCTACTGGCCCGTTTGGGCAAGGTAAATCATATTTTACTTGTCCGAACAGAAAATTTACTTGCCCTGGCACTTTTGGATGAGATTTACATGTATGAAATTACAATTTTCTCTCAAAGTTGAAAAACTACTATAGTTGCCCGATCGGACAAGCAAACTAGACAATTTATGCAATTTTACTTGCCCAACACCAATTTTTACTTGCCCCGGGCAAGCGGGCAAGTGCTAGTGTGGAGCTCTGCATATAGACCACCCACTCACAAGGATTAATCTTGATGTTTCCTTAGAGTGGAATGTATACAGTTGTAGAGAGGTTTGACTCTACCATATTTTATTGCGAATTCAGACCACTTTGAGAAGATAATACTGATTACAAATGTATTGAAAGCTTACTTTTAATATATTTCTTGTACCTAAATCCAGAGATACAATTTTAACCATTTGAATTCACTGTAAATAAATGCACTTATTTCTTTGACATGTCCACATCTTCATAAGATGGGACTTGGGTGCTATGATGATTTGTGTACATGACTAGTACTGTTGGTTGTTCAAGGAACCTGTAAGAAATGTGCAAATTATATTATCCAGGCTATTATTTAAATTGTGAATCTAGATGGTACAAGTCATTTGGGGGGGGGGGGGGGGGGGGGGGGGGGAATTACAAATGCAGCGTGACACCATTTTAAATATGAAGTACTCAAATTGATTGCAAATGACTGAACTAATTTTCAATAAGTCCCTGTTACATTAAATGATTTGTGACCTTTTGAGAGAGTAGCCTACCCATTGGAGAGCACTGACTAGATTGTTGATGCAACATTTAACATTCACACTTCCAGCGCAGATTTCCAAGTGTGAACCTTGGCGCCATCATCTAAATATAGCGCAAGCTTGATCCAGTGGAATGTCCGCTGCCCGACAGCGTTCTTTTCTTGCGCCTGCACCGTAACATAGAGTTATGCACCACAGTGACCTCCTTCTGGCAAGCGGATGTCGTTGGGTGAGAGTGAGAAGGGTGTTAAGTTGATTTGGGGATAAATTGAGTTTTGCACACCACCTCCTAGGTCAGAGCCCCCGATGTCATGCCAAATTTTCAGATAATAATTATTCTAATTTAATGAGTAGTTAAACAAATATTAAAGAGAGCTTTATTGGGTTACTACAAGGCTTCCCAACTTAAAACAAGATTATCTCACAAGTACAAAAAGTAACTTAATGCCCTTCTCTTTCTCAACCTATGATATACATTACAGCTTGAAATTGTGGCATGCTGTTGAGTTACATTTCCATTTCCCATCAGGCTAACATGCTAGTCCTGCTTGTGGGTGCTCTTTTCTTGCGCCGTTAACATAACTTGCAGTTATGTATTCATGGCAGTGACCCCATGGCTAGCAGACCACAGTACGGAGCAAAAATAATGCATTTTTAGAAACATTTAAAATTTAATTTCAATTTTCTATGGCTTTATAATGTTTGGATGTGTGAAATTGTCAGTTTTATATTTAGAAATTGTATAATGTGAAATTGCTTGCAGGCGTTATTATTTATGTTAATATTTGTTGGCTTTAGATCTGTCTGCTTATAAAATGTCCCGAGTGCACTTAAATGCGTAGATGCGAGCATTGCTTGTAGGCTACACGGATTGAAGATTATAACGTTCCCCCTACTTTTACTAATAGGTGCCTCCCAACTGACGCAGGCTGTAGGCAATTGACAGTACTCGCTGTCTTGCATGGGATATTATTAACACCACCACAGTGTGAAATATGCAAGGATGTTGTTTAAAGATTGGACACATCATGAATATATGCATGTGTGGTCAAACCCTCTCCAGTGGCCACCTGTACCTAGAAAGACAACCTGTGTATAAAGGCCCATTAACTGGATTCCCCGGGAGTGACCGACTGACGTAAGCTGAACTCATGTTTGGCAATTCTCAGCTGTCCCACTGATGAATGTGAAGTGCCACCAGAATGGGAATTATTCACGTCAGAAACATTTGTATGGATGTAATAATTCAATGCTTAATAGTCTTTGATATTGATTTTAATTTTAGTTGTAAAATTGTGACATGTAACGATCCATTGTGCATAAAATAATTAGTGTGAATTGGTGTGTGTATGTGAGTGTATGTTGTATAAAAAAACCTTCAGGTGCATTTTGTTTTAAATTCATACATATAGTTTTATAACATTGGACTCTCATAATTGTTCTCAAAAAATAAATGAGATGTCATCAATATTCATTGCTGTATATCACAAGAGCCAATGTAGAGTGATTTTCAGTAGAGTAGGGTAGTTGAAAGACTGTACCTGCAAGGCCCCGATTCTAAGTTTGTACCTTGCATTGGGTGATACAGCTTTCTGAATGCACTCTCATCAAGGCAGAGAAAACAGGAACCACATGTAAGCCTAAACTGGAGAAGGAAGAAAACGTGTTATATCAGGAGAAGTGTGAACGATGTAACAAAATCTCTAATTGCTTAGCGTGTTTCCTTTTGAGGTATTACCTTGCTGCGTTGATATCTTTCTGCATAGAAGTGTCAGTTCTAGGGCAGAGGAAACAGGAAACTATGTGTTGCCATAAGGAGAAAACGGTTGACAGGAGAAGTGTGAACGGTTAAGAAAACAACCCCATTGCTGATTATGTTTTTGTTGTTGTTGTGAGGTTTTACTTTCCATGGAAGGAGAGTTTTTAGTGTTGCAGATTCATCCAGGGTAAACAGGAAACGGTGTGTAACTGGAGGAAAAGAAAACGTGCAGCAGAAGGCATGTTAACGGTTACACTGTATTACAGTGTCATCCAGGGCAGAGGAAACATTATGCTGTGTGTAACCATATGTGAAGGAAATGTGTACATATGGAGAAGTGTGCACACTTGAACGTACAGTCAGAAACTCCCCTGTCTGATGCTGTTTCTGTAATATTGAGATTCTGACCTCATGTAGAGAGATTGATATAGTGAAGCAAATTTCAGTGTCATCTCCAGGGCAGAGGAAACAGGAAACGCACATAACCGAAAGAAAGTGTGTGAAAGGAGAAGTATGAATGGTTATTATGCAAGCGCTCGCATTGTGGACATTACTTCTGAATTAAATTGAATTTATTTCCACTTTCATAAAAACAATAGAATACATTTTTACAAATAATACAAAATAACTACATTGCAAAAACGGGTTAAAACAAGAAAACAATCAAAGTACAGATATGAAGAGTGGAAGGATCATCTGGAGATAACAGAGATCTTTCTCGGGGCAAGGGAATAAATGGTATCCGTTTCTCTCATTGCTGATCCCTTTCCCCTTGCTCCCATTAATGATCCCAAGCATTTCACATTCAATACACAGTGATAGACTAGAGCTCAGAAGGCTTCTCAGTCTTATCCAGGGTCCAGAGGAAACAGGGAAACTGTGTGTCATCCAAGGAGGGAAACGTGTCCAAGTCAGGGCTCCAAGTAGAAGTGTGAACGGTGTGGAAGGAGAAGCGTGAATGCAAACGCTCCCATTGCCAATTTGTACATGTATCCGTTCCTTTCATTGCTGATCCCTTTCCCCTTGCTCCCATCAATGATCCTGAGCATGTCCCTAGTTAAATGTTTTACATTCAATACATGATGACACACGCGGTACCCCGGGGTACCGTTGTACCCCGGGGTACCGCGTTGTGTAGCGCCATCTTGCGTCCAACCGTACCGCAGCTTTTGCGTTGTGCATGCAGTGCAGCGCGCGATTGTATGCACGCTATACCCACAGTACAGCCTTAACAATTAAATAAATAATTAAACAAAATGGCGGATTTTCGTCTGGTACCCCGGGGTACCGTTTATGTCATCACATAGTGATATAGCTCATTAAAACATTTCACAGTCTTATCCAGGGTCCATAGGAAACGTGGAAACTGTGTGCCATCCGGAGAGGGAAACATGTCCAAGTAGAAGTGTGAACGGTTAGACAAACACTCCCACTGCTGATCATGTTTCCCTGTGTGACCTACTTGTGCAGTTGCCATTCTATCCCGTGTGTGCTGTTTATTCAAGGTTAAGTCTACATATTAATGCTGTTTACTTGCTGAAGCTGAAACACCAAAGCTGTGCTAAAAAACAACGTACGAAAAACAAATCTAGGAAGTTTGAGGCTCTTGTATGTGTTTCCATGGAACTTGCAGTGTAATTTTTTTTTTTAGAAATAGGATTGTATTACAGTGTCTTTATGTTTCCCATGAGAGTTTCTCTGAATAAAGATGTATACTTGCCTTCATTGTATTCAAAGTTAAGTGTTATGAGTTTGTACTGGAACAGGAAATTCAATTCTGAAAACCACAGAGAAAAGCATATATAGTTTAAGAAGTGGAAGACTCATATGTTTCCATGGAACTTAATTCTTTTAAGAGGGTTATTTTTGTATTGTCTTCGCATAAAAGCTGTTTCCTGATCAAAGATGCCAATGTTTTGCATTGCATTCATACCGTGTGAAGTGTGTAGTTTATGCTGCAAGAGAGAAACACAGAACCAACACTAAAAATACATGAAGGAAATTGTAGGCTGTTGAAAATGTCTTTTTTCATAGAACTTGAATTTGATAACATTTTAGTATTCTTCTGTTCTTAGAGTTTTATTGAATACAGATTTGTGGTTCCATTTGACAGTCTGCCGTATATATCATATATTCAAATACATGCAAAATGAGAAGGGAAATGTAAGCTCCTTTGTATAGACACTCAACTTAGCGACATTCAGATAGATAAATGGTGCTCTACAGCATGTTGTTGACTGACAGAGGCTAAAAACAAAACTCTACTGAAAACCACAATAACAAGTCAATTTAACCACAATGAATCTAGTAAATGGAACGTTACTGCATGTAAATGTTTTCTGAGAACTGAAGGCACAGTTATTAAAACGGATTATCTTTCAATGTCGCCATATTGAAGAGCATTCTTTGGGAAAATAACATTTCAGTGTGTAGTTGGTATTCTGTATTAAATGTCAGGCTAAGTGTATGGGGAATGGTGATCACCGAGACAAAAACACTGACACTTTTATGAAAACTACAGCATGAACAAAATCTAAGATGCTGAAGGCTGTTGCATTACGCGTTGTTAATTCATCATTGTTGCTTTCTGCAAAGTAAAGGATCACCTTGCATTGTAATCATACCCCTAGATGTATGTTTGCCAGATACATCAAACTGTAAACACTCCTGACATATACTCTAAGGGATGCAAGCAATCAATGGTTAATTGTGTGTTTCTTTTTATGGTGCATTTAATTTTAGATGGGAGAGAGAGAGAGAGAGGGGGGGGGGGGGGGGGTACTTGTGTCAATAAAGAGAGATGGCAGAGAGTTAGAAAGAAGAGAGAGTGGAATAGGGAGAGGAAGTAATAGCGGCGAGCAAGAAAGTGAAGCAGAGAGAAAGACCTATTAAGTGGAGAGAAAAGATATGAGAAAATAGAGATAATGAAATTACTATGAAGAGATAAGTAAACAGAGTGAGAAGGAGATAAATGTATATGAGAGAGGAGGAGGAAAGAGGTAAGGAGAGAGGAAACACATTAAGTCACTCAAGGTAAGGAGCTTCTTGAAGGCTTCTTTTCCACCTGTACAAGAGATTACTATACAAAATGTTGTCTTTGACAGCTGTCTTGAATTTGTCATTGTCATCTTCATCTTTATTTTAAATAACATTGCATTGGTGCATTAAATAAAACATCATTTGCAATGGAAGCTTGTTTTTTAAGTTTGTTACTCGAATGATATGTAGGTTAGAGTAGACATTACTGGAAGGATTTTTTGTATTAGTTGACTTTGCAAGGTCTAAGATGGAAGAGTTTGTGTTCCATTATAAGTCCATTGATCTTGATTTATTGGCTTTATTGCGCAGTAGTATTCAGATTACTTCTCCTGTTTTCAAGGTCAACAGATAATGAATGCTAGATATATATGCAAGATAAGAAGGGATAGTCATATTGTATATATTAGTTTGAGAAACGAGAAGATCTCGTAACTCCTAAGCTGTACCTGACCAAAAATATTCACTGTATTGACAAATTTACTGAAGATCTAGGGTTTAAATCTTCCTTTACATGCAAATGCATGTTGACTTCTGTTTATTTGTTCTTGTGTAAACATAAAATAGTCGTTAACCATTGGACCTTGATATATTTTGTATATTAACAAAAAATTATAGCAATTATTATCTTCATTCATCCAATAAGAATAAGCTGCTACAGGGGATAAAAGGAGGACAAAAATACAAACTTCTCTGTTAGCATACAAAGTATAACAAATAATTCTGGCAGGGGTATATTTCATTAAAGAGAAATTGGCATAGCGTAATACATACAAGAAATTTAACATAAAACAATAGTTCTGAGGGGATAATAATGAAATTAAAAGAAAGACTGAATTGTTTTTCTTACACTTTGTATCTTGTACATGCTGTGAAAGATGTTTTTTCAACTAGATGTTCTGTATGTATTGAATGTAAAGTATAAAGTGTGTATCTTTGTGGATGTTTTGTTTTCATTTTCAGGTGACCTAGATTTTTGTCTACGTGAACTCTAAGCATTCTCGGCGGCGAATTAATATTTAGAAGCATGTATCATAGCTTTTAGCGTTGACTTACCCTAGTGTACGGATAAGTGAGAAGAATGAGACTTGGGTTAAAATGGATACATGAAGGGATAAACTGGATTCATGAAATGCATAACCAATTTCATAAGCAGAGGAAAAAGAGTGACTGAAATGGGATCATGAAATGCGCCACAACATTTGCGATGAAATATAAGAAGTGACTAAAATGGATTGATTGAGTGCATCGCAAAAATTATGGGGAAAAAAAAGTGACTAAAATGATTGATGAAATGCACCTCACAAGTTATTAAAAGGGATGTATTGGATGAGCCACAAACTTTAATTACAAGTGAGAAGTAAACAAGAGTGACTAAGATGGATTGACGAAATACACCACAAGATTTGCTGAATTCATGTATCTGGTGATTCTACATCTTGGGTAGATCTTGAATAGATTCAGGGATTGTGTTATCCTTGCCTTCTCCTTTTCTATGGGAATCTATAACTGATTACTACCATATGGTTAAAGAACTTAGAGAGATTGATAACATAAATAGATAGGTAGATGAATAGATAAAGAGAGAGAGTAGAAGAAGATACAGAGAGATACAGATATAAAGAAAGAAGGAGAAATGAGAGAGGGAGGGAGAGAGGAAGAGCAAGAAGAAGGAAGATATTTGAATCCAAACTAGATACAAACTGTTATGCACACCGCCTGGTACATTGAGTTCACTACCGAGTTCCCCCTAGCTGCACCCCATACTTTCCCATTCCCTGTCGCCCCTCCACACCCACATCCAAAATTGATAATATCTCAAAACCTATCCAGGCACTGATGCAGCTTAGGGGTGATGGATGTGCATATCAGTGCATTCTTTTTAAATTCAGTGTTTTGGAGTTTCCTGTATTTAAGCAGATGTAAGCCTACTTACTATAAGGTAAAAAAGCATCAGCACACGGAGGCACGCTCACCCCCAAACCTAGATGTTCTGCTTAGCACTTTCTTATATTCCCTTATTCATTTATATTCATTGATATTGTTATAAGGGCTGAGGGATGTGTGTTTCAACTTATTCTTTAAACAGGAATAACTAATGAATAGGAGCTTCCCTTACATACATATATTTCAGCAATAATACAGCGCATAGGGACGTGCATTTGCAATGTGATATGCGCTATATAAAAACTGTGTATAATTTATTACTAAACACTTTGATAGCAGGATTTCCCAAAAAGTTCTCTATAGGGGAATATATTGTCGTGTGAGAGTCATAAGGGCATTACGTCATTTTCGCTAAATTGAGTTATGTATACCATCTTGAAGATCGGAGCATCTTCGATGTGAAGCTCAACTTTTTGATAATTAAAAATATTTTAAACATAATTTGTTTTTGAAGTACTAACATTTACACTATCACTCTTCTCTTTCTTAACCCCTTGACTACGGGAACCGGGTGGGTTGTGTACAAAGTCTATGGGAATTTTAGAATCTCGAAGTGAATGGTTAAATGATGATGAAATGACATGCAAGACTTCCCCTCATTCTTCTACATTCGTTTTCATGTTGATAAAATGCACAGTCCGTACTAGGACACTTACATGTAAGCATGTGTTTGATGAGAAGTCATCTATTCAATCAAAGTAAAAACAACAGTCATTATTTGTGATGATACATTACTCATTCAAATTATGCATTCATCATTAAAATGATGCTTGATTACATTTCTATGCAGTGACTTTAGCAACTCTTTTAGCCTTTATATCAGACCCATTACATTTGTCAGGGTCTAGATGTACAGATAGATCTTTATACATTTGTATCTGATAAAATTAATTTAAGTTCTTAAAGGATACCACCACCCAAAAATAATTTTCTTATTAAAGAAAGGTAACATCTTTAGTATTCCATTCCATCAACAAGTTCACAAAAATATGTTTCCAGAAAAAAGAAAAAAAATTGGAAACGCATCACCATTCTAAAGCATGCGTGCATGCGGTCTGAATTGCGAAGACTGCGATGTGTGCGGTGAATAGCGATGTGCATGCAGAGCGAACGAATCGCCCGGGAATCTATTGTCTACAAACGTGCGCGTGAATAGCATTGGCGCACTCGCAAATGGTTGGCCCGTATGGAACCAGGAAATAGCAGTGGTTCCGTAAGGGGTGGAAATTAATTGCTTTGTTTATGAATTACACAACCCTTTGCATAATGTTGGGTATCTATTTGATATCACAAAACGGTACCAAAACATATAATAATGTGTTGGTTCTTTGCCTGGTGGTCCCCTTTAAGGGGGGACATACAGTCTATACAAAATAATCACTAAATGTTGTTTTTTGGCTTCCTGTTGAATTTCAGTGTAAATGCAATGTTATGTATTTATTATATATGGAACGAGAAGTCTTTTTTCAAAAATATGTAATATGACACCCACAGCTAATTTGCATACAAAGAAAAACATAAGAAAAAACGATTAATGGTCTCCTGTTCAAAGTAACCATTCAATTCACTTCAAACTTGCCATATGCATTCTGGGGCTCAATACAATTACTTTGTATGGCTTAGTTTTTTTTTTATGGATTTATTTTTTTTTATTTATTTTTTTTATTGGCCAATCAAATTTCGGCTTAGCTAATTATATATTCATGGACTAATTTTTCAAAGTTTAAACATTTTTGTCAAAAACAAAACCATACAAGTTATAGAATACACATTCACAAGGCAGCACACCAAATTTCAAGACAATTCATCATTCAATTCTCTCTCAATTACAAAAATCATCATGCCCATTCACCTAAAATCCCCATTTTAAGAAAACAAAGAAAAACAAAGAAAATAAAAAGAATTACATTTTGAATCGCGTCAAATGCGTTCCGAATGGTAAACAACACCCAATGAGGCAATTTTGACAATTTTTAAAAAATTAATTAATTAAGTTCATAAATGGAAGATAATATATGCAGAAAAACATCTGAATATACATCAATTAATACAATTAAAAGGAAATTACTGTTTTAATTAGTACTCTAGTATGCTATACTTTACTGTACAAAAAGTTCATTAGAATAAGAGATAAATGTGACTTTGAACTGGATTTTGGAGTACTTGTAAGCCTTATTTTGCAGAACATTCAACAGATATTACTGATCAATCTGACATCAAAATTTAAAAAAGGAACAACATTTTTAAAAATGGCTATTAGACTGTATGTCCCCCCTTAAGGTCTTCAACATAATGTTATCTTAGTGGACCATATTGTATACGGCTGTTTTCCGTTATACTTGAAAAAAAAATGAAAGACATGAAGGAAAATTACACAGGCTTGAAGTTTCCTAGACTGTTTTAATACAATAAAAAAAAGCCCCCAAATCAGGTAAGGGCTAGGCCGTACACTAGAGTGTGCACTTCATTCTTCATAAGCTTTAAGTTGTAACATGATTCGGTGTAAAAGGGAAATGCCGTCAGGCTTGGAAAGTAATCCCATGAAATAATATTGATTTGTTTAAGCTGTGGAAGAAAGAAATTTCTTGTGCATTGTGGTAAGTGGTAAGTATTCTGGGCTGCTTGCCGTACTCATGCATTCCAGTGTCGTAACGACAAACGTGGGCATAAAACCGCATTATGATATTTCTGTCAAGAACAGATGATAAGAAGACAAATTGTTTCTATAAAAAGTTCTGTGTGGGGATGTGGTTTCATTGTTGTTCATTATTGCTACTGTAACAACGAAAAAAGATTGTTAGTAGCGCACTAGTGAAATGGCAAGGTAAGCTGGTAAAGAAGTCTGAAATGATATGTTTTGGAGATAATTTTGACTTGCCTTTATATCCCTTGTGTCTATATAATGATGCAAATGTTGGGGGAAGCCAGACAGACAGCTAGCTCTCAATCTGTTTACAAGACACTCCAGAATAGCTGAAATGGCAGAAAGGAAGGAAAAGGGAGGATATTCATGATCCACTGAATCCATCCCAGGATGACAGAAAGAGAAAAAAATGCCTACTTGATTTAAAGGAGGAGAAATAAAGGTGTGGGCAGATTAGCAGGGCCACAACAAAGATATTTAAAGTTGTTTTTTGTAAATACTGCCTTAGAATCAAACACCTGCTCCAACAGTGGGAGAAACTTTATTTTTGTAAGGTTTTCTTCTTGTCATTTTAAATGGATACACATTAGGTGCAACCTTTGTGGTAATAAGCTGAAGCATACACATATTTACGCATGTACAGTATGCAAAGAGTAAGCTTGTTTTGTAAAAATAAATGTTGAGAGAAATGTAAAAATATGCCAACTGTCCTTTTGAACATTATTTAACTTTGTTGACATGTGCACAAACTGAAGAAGGGTTGATAAAATGTGTATTTCTGTCATCTGATATGTCCACTGAGTAATGTATGAACATTCCATGGTAAATGAATGTCATACATCTGAGTAATGAGCAAAAATGCAGTGATATTTACTAACTCATTGCACTGTCTTTGTACACAGTTTAAATTCTCCAGTGGAGAATGTCAAATCCAAACACTTCAATCATAAGTATCTGTTTAATGAAAGAGCTCTTCCGTAACCAAAACCTGTTCCATGCTTGTATTGGTAATACAAAACAATGAGGCATATGAGTTCCAAGTAACTTAAGTTTTGTGGATTTTGTCAATGTTACTAGATCCCTGTTACATGTACGCATTTATTATTTTTCCCCCTTCATTAACCATTCTTATTAATAATACTTTCTTATGACATTCAACTCAACCAAAACTTTGTCTTTTTCTCCTTTTGCCTCACCTTGCCTACCTGTGCCCATTTCATTGACCGCCATGCAGACCAGTCGGTGGACATGGACAACGAGAGCGATGACGATGATGACTCGTACTCGTCCGACCAGGAGAACAGTGACAGTGGGGAGAACATGGTGGGAGGCCAGGTGAGATCCCAGCTGCATGCCCACCAGCTACCCTGGAACGTGAGTCTTGTCAAAAAAACACCCCTGCCCTCTTTGCAGTGCAGTGAAGTCACGCTTTATATATTTATGCTTTATGTGTCAATGTTTAAAATTATATATTTTGTATTTTTTTAAGTAAATTTTTTCTAATATTTTCATTTTGTAATATTCATATCTCTGCATATGATTTTTTTCTTCAAAATATAAATTCATTTTTATTTAATTAATTTTGTATATTTTTAAAATTATAATTTTCATGTTTTTTTAAATGTTTTATGTTTATTATATTTTTATGTTTATTATATATGCATATACTTGCATACATGGATGTGTATTTGTTATGATTTTTTTAATGAATTGCAGAGATGCTTACTTTCCAAATAGTACATTATTAATTTATTTGTATGTCTTTTGCAACTGATATAACTGTTAGGTTTTGAAATCTTAAGAGCCAATAATTCCAAGTATACGTCTCTATGATTTGTATGTATGTGTTAAGAAGTGTTATGCTTTATATAACCAAATGTTGATCATGCAAAGTGTGTGTGTTTATTTTTTTTTCTTCGGAATCGAAACATCTATAGAGCCTATATATATATTGCCTTGAAATACACCTCCCAAAGTAATTAACAGTAGATTGTGGTTTAGTTTCCTGGAACAAATGTGTTTATAAGGGCTTTCAAATGGTCCATTTATACTCATTTAGTTGTTCTAATGTCATTAATTTTGTCAATGTCTTGCTTTTGATCTTGATTGCTTTTTTATAATCTGAAGAATGAGTGCAAAGTTCAACCAGTTTCGCATTAGGAAAGATTTTCTGTGTACCAAAACCACTGTGAGCATGTTTTTGTTTCATTTTTTTAAATTTTATTTTATTGCTGTGTTTTTACTAAAATACAGTTCACGATACAAGGAAATGGAGACGAAATAAAACATACCTTCAAATCAAAATATATTATATGCAAAGTTAAAGTTCAATTCATGTAAGCTTGCTACTTTCAACTATTTTCCACTCATTTTATCCACTGATGTAAATTCTGCTAGGATCTCTAATTTAGGCACACAATTGGTTCTCATTTTCTTACACTGACAACTTTTTTAAAGCTCTATTTTCTTCATTCATCTTCAAACTCTCTTACACAGAATCATACTAGTAGTTTTACTAATATAATACTTTCCATCACAGTTCAAGAAAAAATAACATTTAAAAATAAATATTTCAGTAGAAGTAACCCTTGGATGCATTGCTATATATTTGATAGGATGCATAATCCTGAGAGGGCCTTGAAAGATAAAACATATATTATCAAAGATGGAACCTTATGCTACCGTTTTGTATTTCTAGGGCATTGGTGGTGCTACCCCTCTGGAATGGGGGAGAACTATATTTAGAGTGTAATTTGCCTATAGATAGATGATTAACACTGGATGACGTTTTGGAAACTATGTTTTTGCCCCCAAACAAAATGATTTTGGTTTCCACCACAGTGCAGGCCATATATTCCTAATGATATTTTTCAGTATAGACAGAAAGCAGTTCTTCACCTGTAATGTTGGAGGGGGGTGGGGGTGTGACAGGGGCAGCTACATGTATACAGGTCTTTTTTGGGAAGGGGAATGCAGTTGCGCCCCCCCCCCCCCCCCTTACTTAATATGTGTGTTAGGTTGGGGGCAATGCCTGTCATCTTCTATTGTTAGGTTTAACTGCATACTTATTTTCTCTAGTCATGTTTACTTTTTGCAGGTTCTCTTATTTTTGTAGCCTGAATAGAAACTTCACAAGAAGAAAACAAACAGGGTAAAACATTTATCCTGCACCGTAATCTCCTGGATGTCTGTCATCTTGTGTTTCATGTTTAGTGGGAAAATGGTGTCAAAGATCTAGAAACAGCCCCGCCGGTGGCTGCTGTGACCCATTAATAAATGCCAGTAGTTTAGTTGCTGAATGAGATTTGAGATGATTCTTTCTAATAAATATTTTGTCCATCTAATCATAAAACTACTACGGCAACATCAACAACAACGACAACAGCAACAGCAAAACACATAACTACTAGTGTGTGAGGCAGGGAATACATGTTATCAAGCTATTCAAATATCTTGTTACTTATTGTTAATTTGTACATTATTCAAATTATCACTTTATTGGGGGATGATGATTTGAATATATTTGAACAAAAAATACACGTAGATGTAAGATAACAATTTATTCACACAAGGGCAATAAAATAACTTAAAGATTTCTACAAATCTGATGGAAACTATTTGCAAAGCAACGTGACAAAGTATGCTGATCTGACTTGAATCATATTCTACATGTAGTTTGACAACCTTTATGATATAATTTTGTTATCAAATCAAACAATATGAGTGCTTCAATTGAATTAGACTATTTTAAGGTTTGATTCGAAGAACTGTTATCATAAAGGTTGTCATAAAAACATAAACTAGAATATGATTGTATATATCTATATATTTTATTGTTTATTGACTGAATACTGGGTGGGCAGATACATGTACACATTTTAATTTGTAAAAGTAAATCCCCGCTTGACCCCAATTTGAATGTGCAAATAGAAATGAAAGCGTGTGAAATTTTAGAAATTATACGTAGACGTGCATAATACCTCCCATTGTTGTAGGCTAGATTTACTGTAAAGGCGTCGTTGTTTGTTGCTTGAAGCTTTTTGCGCACTATCCAGTGAAGCATTATCATATGATAACCAGTGTGTATAATTCACATAATTTGCAATAGATCCAAGGACCTTTTTTTAATTCAATTTAGTTTTTATAGTACTGGGAGAAGTGTAATATTCTGAATTTTGTTTTTTCATTTGTATACATATTTAATAGGTTGCAAAGTGTGTTTGTGTGGTTTGATAGATTTTGACTAGCAATTGAGCAAAGGCAAAACAGAAATTGAATAGGTTTTTAGTATTCAGAAATCATTTATAGGCAATTGTTCATAAAATGTTAATTCATTATAAACACATTGTATTATAGCAGTAGTGCAAGGAGTCATGAGCATTACAGTTTATCAGATGTGGTTCGGTAATGCATTAAAATAAAAAATATAACAACATTGACGACGAGGCAACTTCATTTGTAGGAGGAATATTCATGAAGTGGGGTCATTTTGAAAGCTACGAGTATGACATGAGTATATGTACTGTTTATAAATATAACAAAATTATTAAAAAAAGATAACAAAATAAGTTTATAACCATATTTCATATCCATTGACTATTTTTAAAGAGATGAACAATTCATAATTGTAAATTATGATAATACAAGTCATACATTAAATTGGTATGAAAATGTTCATTCAGTATGATCCTTGCCCCTCACTACTACATATATATGTAAACAGCTGCACCATGCTTTTCTTCATAGTTGTTTGCTCGATCGTGCGCATTTCATCGCCCAAGAAATGGAAGATGGAGTTGTGTCGGTATGAGAAAATTTGCAATGCATTTATGAGTTATGCACACACTGCCTGCCTTCCAAGATGTCAACGAACAAAGTCATTTGAGGAATGTAATCAAATCATCGTGATTGTGTGCTCTCCTCATTTGCTCTTATTGGAATCTCTAATTCCACTATCCTCTATTCCGCCACTTCTGAGGGGGAAATGGGATAGCATTCAGCCTCGAATGGTATGTGTACGTACACATTGTATGCACCAATGTTATGATGAATGTGAGTAGATGAGTAGAGTGGGAATAAGTGACAGGCGGCTTGGAAGGTCTTGCGGTGATTGAACGTGGGATGGGCATCATGGACTGCATCCTTTCTCTGGGGTTTGTTTCATGTTGCTGCTGATGTGACAATGTTTCTATTTGAAAAGTATAATAATAAAAGCAAATTGACAAAATGGTGAATTCTGATCAAAGAATCTGTAATTATATTGGGTCAGCTGGAAAAATGTGCAGTGCATAAATATACTTAGATAGCTTTGTACATTATATACGTAAGAGATATCACATTTCTCATCTGTGGTGATTCAGTTTTCTTCCAAATAATTTGACAGTTAAATTTCACGGTAGTTTTTTTTTGTATTAAACATCTACAAGTCAGAATATTATCCTGACCATATCTTATCCCTTTTGTTCAAACTATGTGTAGTTTGCAAGTTGAATTTATATCAATGATTTATTAATTATTATCTCTACTTATTCCTTTGTTAACACTGCAGTATTTTTAATTTGCTCTGAAGTTCCCCTAAACAATTTGAAGGGTACTCCCCTATGAATGATTTGAATCTGAGAGAACATTTCCTGGTATGTGTACTTTTATTGACATCTAACAGAGAGGAGAAATGACAGCTGAAGTTTCGAGAGGAAACACATGCAAGAATACATACACTTTTTACCTCAACAAAACTTGATTGATATTCTATATAGATGGAGTATGACATGTATGTATTTGAATTGATAGTGCATTTGCAGGCATTGCTGCAATTGGATATATAATGCTGTAAATAAAATGGCAGATATGTCATAACATGAACCTACTAGTTCTAAATACAACATGTACATATTTGGACATAGATAGTATTGCTGTCTTTTTGTGCAAGTTGTTGATTTTATTGAAATAGTTAAATAATCCACCATCAGCCATCTATTTTTAACTTGAAATGTTTCTTTCTGGATGACACGTAATGGCCTTGTGTTTATTCTTCCTCTTGTCATACAATCCCCAGGGATTCTAACCAGGGAAAGTCATGGTTGCTTAGAAGTGCATTGTGTAGAATGGCACTCAAATTTACAAATGTATTGTTCATGCCCAGCCTATACAATACACCGTAAATAAAAGTTAAAACAGGTTTGATTGTAGCAATAGTTCTGATGAAGTTCCTGGTTCCAGAGAAAAACATGGGATGACTGTAATATTTGTATATTAAGTATTTGTTGTTTGTTGTTGTTATTGTTTGTTTATAACTGTTCTTTAGATCTAGATATCAGTTTGTCTGTACTGTAGATTTGTTCTGTTTATAAGTTGCGGGTACGATGTCAGGTAGATCTTTTTTTGCTATGCATGTGTTTTTATGATTTGTTGTGTGCAAGCAGTATGTCCGGAGTGAATGGAGCCTGCCTGAGTGTGTGTATGTGCGTGCATGTTGCATATCAGAGCAAGTGTGTGTGTGCTTGTGATAATTAGGTATTTATTACCTCTGCCAAGGAGGTTATGTTTTCGGTCCCGTTTGTTTGTTTGTTCGTCACCAGTCTCCTCCGACCTGCGCACAATTTCACAGATATCTCAACCACTTTTTCGTAGAACCATCGTGTTCATCTAGAATAGAACCCATTCAATTTTCAAGGTCAAAATTCAAAGGGCAAGGATTTAATGAAATTTGAGTGTTGGTGGAGGTATGCACTCCCTGAGTGCACTGCATCTCCGCAACGAAGTAGCCGGAGGCATTATGTTTTCGGGTTGTCCGTCCGTCCGTACGTCCGTACGTACGTACGTCCGTACGTACGTCCGTACGTACATCCCGTTCTCGTGATCGCGTTATCTCAAGAACCGATCGACGGATTTTCACCAAACTTGGGTCATGTATGTATCTTGGGGGGCCAATGATCTGATTAGATTTTGGGGTCATGAGGTCAAAGGTCAAAGGTCACAGAGCTCATTATATATGCAAAAATAGCTCGTGATCGCGTTATCTCAAGAACGGATTGATGGATTCTGACCAAACTTGGTACATGTATGTATCTTGGGGGGCCAATGATCTGATTAGATTTTGGGGTCATGAGGTCAAAGGTCAAAGGTCACAGAGCTCATTATATATGCAAAAATAGCTCGTGATCGCGTTATCTCAAGAACGGATTGATGGATTCTGACCAAACTTGGTACATGTATGTATCTTGGGGGGCCAATGATCTGATTAGATTTTGGGGTCATGAGGTCAAAGGTCACAGAGTTCATTATATATGCAAAAATAGCTCGTGATCGCGTTATCTCAAGAACGGATTGATGGATTCTGACCAAACTTGGTACATGTATGTATCTTGGGGGGCCAATGATCTGATTAGATTTTGGGGTCATGAGGTCAAAGGTCAAAGGTCACAGAGTTCATTATATATGCAAAAATAGCTCGTGATCGCGTTATCTCAAGAAGGGATTGACAGATTCTGACCAAACTTGGTACATGTATGTATCTTGGGGGGGGGGGGGGGGGGCAGATGATCTGATTAGATTTTGGGGTCATGAGGTCAAAGGTCAAAGGTCACAGCGCTCATTATATATGCAAAAATAGCTTAAGATTGGAAATCTCAAGAACTGAATATCAGATTTCAATCCAACTTGATACCTGAATGTATAATAGGGAACAATTGTAGTCATTAGATTTTGGGGTCATGAGGGCAAAGGTCAAGGTCACTTATAGCTCATAATTGTGATACATCAAGATCTAAAAGACAGAGTACCATCAAAATTGAGTTGACAGAATTAATTCTGTGTACATGTTGATTTGGGCTTGATATAAATAAATTGCGTAATGGCGGAGGCATCATTTTCGACTGCGCGCAGTCGAAGATCCATCTAGTTTTAATAATGCATTATGAATCTCCCATTTGTTTTCAACTGATCTTGATGCTAGCTAGGGTAGGTCATCTTTTGGTGCATCATGCAACCAACACCTTCAGATTCATTGACCGAAAAAATGGGTGCCCAGGGGCCTTTTTGGGTTGCGTGCAACCAGCACATTCACAGCTCATTGATTAAGAAATGGTTCCTCTGGGAGGCAGTTTGCATGAAATTCTAAACTGTTATCAACAGCTCAAATATGAAGTAGGCTTACTGCCCTTTATCCTTTATTTATTAACATGTCATCTAAACAAACGTGGGATAGTATTTTCAAATTGGCAAAGGGCAAGGTAAGCAATGTATTTAATTATTATTTATTTATTTAATTAAATTTAATTTAATTGAATAGGTTTAATTTATTGATCACAACATGTAGATAAATATTAATTCGTAATGAATATGTGCAAACATTTAAACGTAACAAAAGATGATAAGAAATTAATGTAATTTATAACAATAATTGAAAAATAAAAACTAAGGAATATGCTGACTTGGCAGTTCCAAACAATCAGTCATTGGAGTGCATTTAGATTAATTGATAAAAAAAATAGCTACTTAGGGCCCTTTGGGATTTGTGAAACCAACACCTTCACACTTCATTGGTGAAAGAATGGTTCCGCTGGGGGTGGATTGCATGAAATTCTGAACTGCTACCTGAAACAACCTTGAATGTGAAATTGGCTTACTTCCCAGTATCCCATTAGACATGAGTTACATTTCTTAGATCTAATTATGTGGGAGAGTAATTGCATGAGTAACTTGGCAAAGGATACACTGTCTTACACAGTATGTAATAATTTGTGAAATACCACACAGCCTTGGGCAGATTTAAACAATCACAAAAGGGGTTGTCAAAAACTGTATCCCCTTCCTCTCATTTAATACCCACAAATCACATTAAAGTGTGTATTTATGAAATGTATGCTTACTAGTAGATGGGCAAGGTTACATTCGTGTAAAGGTGGATAGTGGTGGTGGTGGGGGGGGGGGGGGGGTGTCATGGAAAAGGATACAGTGTGGCACAGCATGTAATAATTTGTGATACAGAGCACGGCTTTGGGCAGATTTGAACAACGAGAAAAGGGGTTGTCATTGTCAACAAATTTGTACCCCTTTCCCCTCCTGTCACCCCCAAATCACATTAAAGTGTGTATTTATGAAATGTATGCTTACTACTAGTAGACGGGCAAGGGTACATTTGTGTAGAGGTGGATAGTGAGGGGGGGGGGGGGGGGGGGTAGGGGGGTAGTGTCATGGCTGATTTATGTGCATTTTCCCTGTTCACTGTGAGGGCTGCTCTATCTCTTTTCAGAACAAGATTTAGTCATCAGTCAAACCCGCATGCTATGAATAGTAGGAATGGAGTGTGAAATTCAGATCATGTAATGAAAGATTTTATTTGAATTTATTCACATTGGTTCATGTATGAATAAAAACCTGTACGTTTCTTCTTCATGTGTGATAATCAGTCTGATATAATTGAAATAATCTACTGTATGTTTCTCCCTTGCACCCTTTTGTTGTAATTACTCAGTTTAGTAAATATTTAAATGTATTATACATGTTTAAATGCAGTGCAAGAAATGAACCTTTTCCATGGATCCATGTCAGGCAAGTAAAATCAAGACTGGTCAAGTTGGTGGCCCATAATGGGATTTGGTCGGTCCAAATCAAATAAAAAAGCAATTCAAAATCTTCTACATTTGGTTGTCCAGTTGGGCATGGAACTTTGCATGAATGAAATTTGGTAGC
Source organism: Echinarachnius parma (assembly GCA_037951105.1). Taxonomy (NCBI): domain Eukaryota; kingdom Metazoa; phylum Echinodermata; class Echinoidea; order Clypeasteroida; family Echinarachniidae; genus Echinarachnius; species Echinarachnius parma. Next base: position 65,761 of record JBAMJV010010126.1, read on the forward strand.
CCAAACCTCATTTTTGGAGTCCCTGAACCAATATCAGTGTCAATTTGGAGCCCTGTTATATACTACATGTATAACATATTTAAATGTGATCTTTAAATCTGTTAAAGTATTGTGTTCATGTTTTAATGTATTGCATACTGGCATTCATCAATATTCCAATCATGATATCTTGACTTGTAAACTTTAACTTGGAGCTAAGCTATTTTTGTTGAAAGTGGATCTAATTTTAGATGTAAGAATAGACCTTACCTCGATGTTACCCGAGCGACATGTGGATAAGAAACAGTAGGATAACATCAGGACGTTACCGCGACTAATTTGTTTGGTTAAAACCCCTTTTTAATTGGAGAACGTGTTTTCTACCTCGCTTTTACCCAAGTGAGATTTCGATAAAAACAGGAGGTCAGGTCGTAAAACACGCAGCGAGAGGTTGTGCAGGTTTTTAATCAAAAGTTTTTCTCCGAGTCACCCGGGTAGGTTACTATAGCAACCGCACCTCTCTCATCGTGCGACCGGCTGCTAATCGGCGCGCGCTGGTATACGTTAGCGCGGGAAATTTTGACGGTCAATTCATATCGGGTATACAACAGGCAATCGGATCGGGAGCGCACGGTAGAGTAGAATTCAGGAACAAATAATTCTAGTTAAATCTCGCTGATACACGTGTTGGGATATTGCATGAGCTGAAGATAATTTTATGATCAGCGATGAATAATGCGCACACGTAGATCTATGTACCCTGGAGTGAGCTGTTGTACTTATCAAATTTTAGATTTGTTAAACTTCCAATTGTTATATTCATAGTATTATAACTTGTATTATTTGGGCAAATTTAAGTCTAAAATTAGGAGTATGTGGAATAGTGTTTGTGCGTGAACTTACAGCAGTTTAAATTGGCAACCTTGTTTACAAGAGTACCACATGTTCCCGATCCAAAACGCGATCGCTGCAATGTTTACATTTTTTACGGCCATGACGTCATCTACCCGGGTAACGTTCTGCGCGCTTTTTAATACAATGTTTATCAGCTTAACATCCTGACAACATCCTGACGTTACCTCGCTATTACCCTAGCCCGACTAGGTTGAATCCTACCGCGCTGTTGTCAGGACGTTACCGCGATTGGACCTTTTTAATACAAATGCGGTAGAATGTCTTCCTGACAACGTCCGGACGTTACCGCGACTATTTTCCTCAATTAAAAAGGGGTTTAAGACAGGGTTTTATCATAGTACTGAACTGTCATTTGATAACTGAATCAATATAAATGATACAATTATGGGCTAGTAATTAAACTCTATCCCCCTGGGAATCGCTCCAGGATGCGCTCAATTGCTCCTACTTTGTAATAACAAGATGTAGTAATCCTCCATGTCATAATTAGTATTGTGTGCAACCATATTCCCATGGGATTTCGCCCTGTGTTCTTTGCCTACTAGTGGATCCATATTTAGACAAATAATGTTCCATCTGTTGATTACAAAAACAGAATCGTGTAACAACTGTGGGTAGATATTAGGCCAAACAATTTTTTTTTTGGATTGGAGTACTGTATACGCCAATATTTTCGCGTACAGATATTTTCGCGAATGAGAGGGTCTCAGACATTTTCGCGAGTTGTTAATTTCGCGATCTGCCGGCCCTGTGAGAAAATAGCATCGCACAGAAATTAGAATATGACAAAAATGATGTGTACTTTGCACGAGAAAATCCTTTTAATAAATAAACAAATGTGTATTCCTATCATAATGGCGACATAACATAATGTAATTTCTACAGAAATATTGTTAAAATGTACACAAATTTTACCTCAGTTTCGGTCAAAATATGATTTATAAGCTTTATAGTAACTAGAAGCATTGTCCCGTGAATGGCGATTCTCGTACTAATAAATAATAATGAGTTTCGCATTATAGAGCTGAATACTGTACAAGTCTATGGTTACGCATTGTCTGTATTGCGCTCTATATCCGTAGCTACTGCCATAGACCATGTAGAAGGCATCGCAGGGCGGCATGCCGCTGACGGGAACATGCAAACATATGGGAGATTGATTCAAGCACGAAAGTCAATGAGTATTGATATTAGAGCGCACGTAGAAAGCGCGCGATGAATACGTGCGCGTGTTTATGCACCGATATGCACCAAAAGACAGGCGCGAGTATGACGTGAATATGCCGCCATCGTGAGTTTATTTTGATTCCTTTTATTTTTAAATCGGTGGATACTAGTGATCACATTGTGTGATGCACCGATCTATAGTATCAATGGATTGGTAAAATATATACGGACAAGGTACGCGCTAGTAGTACTACCAGCAGGAGTTTACAAAGTAAATTTGACGCCATGTCGAGTTTATGTCACATCCTTCTTTTTATATCGGTTGATAAGGACATGTGATATTAGTGTTGAACTGTACTGTCTCCGTGGGGTATAGCGCAAAATACAGCGTTCGGTAATAATTGCGTTCATATTTCATCGTGGCAAAAGTTGACATGAGTTCATGCCAATATATTCGCGTGTTGTTAATTTCGCGATTTGGTAGTGATTCGCGAAATTCGCGAAAATAAAACCCTCGCGAAATTAACAGCTTATACAGTAATGGGCAACCAAACATTAGGGTAGGTAGGGTTATTTATTTTGTTTTATTTTTTTCATTTTTTTTTCAGGATTCGCACAAATACACAAAAACACACATATAACACACAAATAACACATATCGCAATTGGAAGAAAAAAAAGAAGAAAAAAAGAAAAAAAAATCTTTTTTAAATTTTTAATTAAAAAAAAAATCAGAAAAAACCTTTAGGGTCGGCGGTATTTTTAGGGTCGGGCGGGTTACGCCAATCCAACCATTTATTTTTCATGGCCTTAGATGATGAAATATGATACATCCCTGGCTCTCTCATCTTCTCCTAATTACAAGGTTTAGTAATGTAAGCTCTTTGGTAATGTGTGCATCCAAATTCCCATTTCAGAACTTAGCAATGGGACTCGAGAATATTTATTCTTCCGGTAAGCAGATTTACATTTTAAAGGCCCATGTCATGTAATATTTACAAATATGAAATCAAATTAATGCTTATATAGTCCTATCTTAGAATGAAAGGAGTATAGTAACATTATCAAAATCTACAAAACTTACTTAAAATTCTACCAGTTCCCACATACCTTATTATATTTGTATTACCAATGTGATTATAGAATCATTTTTTTCTCTTGAGTATTTAAGATATTAATCATTTCAGATTTGACTTTGCATGATTTTTGCTCATAACTGGGTCAGGTATGATATTGAATTACGATACGATTTGCAAAAATCACTCAGTAGACATTAGATCACAAAAATACACATTTTAATCATACGTCAGTTTTTGCAATTTGCATATAAAGGAAAGATAGAGAAGAATAGAAAGAGAATTAACTGAATCAATATGAAATGGTTTAATACTATATTTTACATTATTTATTCCAAGCCTCCACACTAACTTTTCTTTCTACTTGCCCGTTTAGGCAAGCAAAATCAGGGATATTCATACTTGCCAGACCAGAAAATTTACTTGAACATGAAAACAATGCTAACAAAAAAGACAAATTAATTCTGCTAGGTAGCTCAATCTACAGTACTTGGCAAATGTCTCTCTTGTTTCTAGAGAAATAGGAATAAAGTTTTTCTCTCATAGTTGAACATAAATGGTACTTGCCTGATCGGGCACCAGATAGCATGACATTTTACTTGCCCGACATCAATTTTTACTTGCCCCGGGTAATAGGGCAAGTGCTAGTGTTTATTCCCTGTTTATTCAATTCAAGTCAATAGTTCTCTGGTTCTTTCTCTTTTCACATATTTAAAAGGTTTAGTAATTGTTGATACGTATTGCATCATTGCATGTATTTTACTCTCTTAAGATATAAGCAAGATTTATTTTTCATTGCTACACAAATGTTGTAATTTAAAGGGGTAGTTTAGTTTTGGTAAGGCTGAACTTTAGTAACCAAACATGGACAGTAACATTATAAACTAATAGTTATAACTCCACGATGCTCGAAAGGTATACAAAAGTACAAACGACTAAGTAAAAAGCCTGTTATCATTCAAAAAGAGCCATTAAAACACAAGAGGGCGCTTTCTAAATAGGCATTTGTTTCAACCATTTTTCATACAAAATAATGCATTTGATGTTTTATTGAAATAATGATTAAATAGAGAGATCATCAACAACTATTTAAAAAACACTTTTGAAAATTTTTGAAAAAGTGCAAGCATTTTTTTAATTTTTTGAAAAATCGTCGAATTATTTGGGCCCCAAATAATTATTAGATCAGATATATTTATTGATATTTCAGCCGTCTCTGGGTCGATTTTGACCAAATAAAGTTTATTCTGCCATTAAAATTGCATGTTCTCTCAAATTCGACACTCAGCTTTTCATTACCTCACAACAAAATTGTGATGTGCAGCGCCCTCTCTACCAAAACTAAACTACCCCTTTAAGACCAAGCGTTTGTCCATGGAAATGGTATAAATAGCTGTACATTTTACAGACATATAAAAGACAACTTGCTAGCTAATACCGAATAAAGGTTTCATTTTGTTTGCCTGTGTAAATAGGCATGAATAATTGATGTTTTTTAGGGGACAGTACTTTTAATTTCAATTTCAATAAGGCTTTCCATTAACAATGTGACCTAAAAATAGTACAAGGATACTTAATTTTGCATTACTGTACTAGGGAAGGTAAAATGGTGCAGACTTTAATTTTGAACAAATTCAATACCACCCTTGTCCTTTCAAACTAGGATTTGAATAATACATAATTTGTCAAATCAGGCAAAATGGTCCTTCCCCAACTCCATCTTACTAAGAGTGAAAGAATATAATTTTGCACTAGGGATTTACAGCTCCGGTGAAATTGTAATTATATTTTGAATATTTACCTTCGCACTTCGCAGTTGTTTCATCGCATTGCATGCTGGGATGTTTGCTTAGTACACTGGAATCGCAGAACTCATAGCAGACGCTTTTTGTGTGTATAATCTCAATGGACCCTTCACTTCCCGACATGACAAAAAATAAAAATCATTAAAAAATAACTAAAGCAGGTAGAGTAAAAAAAAAAATAGGGCTCTAAAAATAGAGAAATATATGCTCTTTCTCCTTGTATACTTCATATAACTTTGTATCTTCTTGTGCTGAAGTGTAGGACTACCAACCCACAAATATGTGGGACACCGTCCTTGATGAGTTTTAAGTGTGAAAGAATACATAATTTTGCAAAACAATACATTATACAGTTGTCAAGCAGGTGGTATTTTTTTATTTACAAAAAAATTCATACCGTCCTTCCCCGTTCTATCTAAATTAGAATGAAATAATACATTATTTGGCATTAGGGAAAAAGAGCTCAGGTGAAATGGTAATTTTATTTTGATCCTTACCATCTATTCAATTAAAAGAAACTAGGGGAAATGTTATATTTTTACCTCATTGGATCTAATAAAGAGTGATCCAATGACTTGCAGACTTGTGCATAACAAGAATTAAGAAAAATTGTACTTTTATTTTGAACAAATTCAAGAGTGCCCTTCTTCAATCTAATCGTGGACTATGCCCGAGAATAAAAGGATGTATAATTTGAAATATATTGGTAGATAATACAGAGCTCAGTTTTAAGACCACTTGTAACAAGTTTCAGAGGCGTGGCTGTTAATGTGAAAGAGGTATGAGTCAACTGTTGTGCAGTTGTTATGAATATGCAAGCCTAGATTTGAGGGGCCTTTCAGTAGGGTGAATGCTTACCGTATGGTTGTAGCAAACTTGGTTGTATTGCTCACATATACTAGAAGTATATACTTCACAAAAAGAGTGAGGTGTTTTGCTTAGAATAATATCAACATATCATTTCATATTGTTTTGCAAAGTATGACCAGTAAATTTTTCTAAACGTCATTTTGGCATTCTTTGTAAAGGTAAAGCCCATGATAATTTCTTTCTTGTAGCATTCCCATGGAATTTGGAATCCTTTTTGGCTGTCAACCAATATTTGATACAAGAAGTTTGCTTTTTATAGATTTAAAAATGAGAATTAAAAAAATAAAAATAAGAGTTGTCAAGTTTCAACTCTGGACCAGCCACTGCAAGTAAAAAAGAAAGAAACAAAAACAAATTGAAAATGGTGGAAGAGTTCCAATAAATTACCCAGAGGGTTTAGTGCATCGTGTGAATAGAAAGGCTTGACAAGCTTTCTCTCTGATGCACACATATTGTACGAATCACAAAAAGTGTGTGCGTAAGTATATACAATCAGTAGCTGCCGAACTACCAGCATAAGAGAGCAGAGTTACTTATATTAAATTACATCAGTGTTTTATTTTATAGGAAAATTACTGTTTATGATCTACATTGTATAAAAGTACTTGTGTATGTCAACTAATTACCCATAATTTGTTACAATCTTCCTTCGCTCCATCTGCTGTTTAATTTGTCTTTCTTTTGCATACCCATCACAAATATTACATAGGGAATGATAATGTGGTATTGATGGATGTACAATTTTGTTTAAGTGCAAGGTTGTCTAGAACATGATATAGGAGTTTTTTGTGAGAAAATAAAACTCATCCACTTTATATTAATGTATGTCTGTATAACTTGTATAGTAATATTAAAGAAAATAGATTTATATAGCACTTAAAGGGGAATGAAACGCTTGAATTGTTGCTTACTGTTACTGCATAATTCCTGCCACATCTAGACCTATAGTTCTTCATGGGTATCACTAATAATGGAAATAATCAATGTTTTTAAAACCATTATCAACTGTTTTGACTGACCACTGGAGGCTGCCATGTTTTTCAACTGTACCATATGGTAATGATAATTGTATAATGACATTTCTGTAGAGAGACAACTGTTAAATGTACCTTGTTTTGTAGTGTCGTAGCGCCGTGTGTAAGATTTTTAGAGAAGTGCGCTATATATTTATATTATTATTATAAAAAGTCAACCAAGCACATTTGAGCGTGCACTAACAAAAGCGGGTTATGTAACCGCTGTTGTTGAATCTGCTGCTATGTCAGTAGTTACGTAACCCACTTTGTTAGTGCAAGGTCAGATGATGTTTCAACATGACAGCCTCCAGTGTTCAGGCAAAACATTATAGTGGTTTAAAAAACATGGATTATATTACCTCTGTACCAAATATTAAATTATGACGTATCGCATTACTGTTGGGATTATCTTGGCTACTGGAGGCTGCCATGTTTTTAATTGTCAGCAACTTAGTAGCAAACATCCAACAAAACAATCTTCATGTATGACCGAAAGTCTTTTTTTATTTTCAAATCATTTTATGGCTATTCTTCATCTGCCTGGTCAGTTTCCCAGTGTTCAATTTCTTAGCTCATGTGATGCTGTATAGCTCCAGTTTGATCTGCGTTGCTGCCCCAATTGAGTCTACTGGATACTTTCTTTCAGCAGCTCAGTTGCAAACATCTCCATGTATTTTTATGTATGATTGGAATGCGACAACACGTCACTTGATATTATGATGGAGCAGAATCGTTATTAAGTCTGAGTGACAATGAATTCTGTTTCTAACCATGGGTACAGTAATATTGAAACGTTTATATTGGAACCTTCTCTGGCATGCCAATATTATTAAAGTGAGGGATTGTTATGTAGTGCATGTGTCTGTATGTATACTGTTACACATTCTTCAGTTACATTACTAGTACGTGTATACACTTCACTTAGACAGTAGAGACAGTAGTGACATTCTAACAATTGAGAATCTAATTTGAGTGCTGCCAAGTGTTGGAGCCTTGTTGACAGAGAATATATTTTTCTTTCAATTATGGTAAAATCTTATTGTTGCTTGGTTTTAATAGATAAACATACAACAAAGAGCCACAAAATTGTGTGACTTCGAACCTTATCCTTAACCATAGAGAATCATCCGTGCATACTGTAGTCACAATCCCTCTTTTGTGAAATTAATTGCTCAAAATGCTCATTTTCACACTGTTAAAAGAAAGGTTTCATCATGACACCATCGGAACACAATATTTGCCCAATGTTGTGTGGTTCTAAGAGGAAGAGAATTATAATAAAGCTGTTCTGTTTTTGTGATTGTGTGAGGGTAGACCCCACCCCCCCCCCCCCTCACACACACACACACACAAACATACACATTTGTTTTTTATGTAAAACAAATTTGTTTTATTGTACATATTTTTGTTCATGTTGAAGATTTTACCATTTTTTGTTCTTGTTTTTGTTTTTGTTACTGGTTTTATCCTAAATGGGTTAAGCCTAATTACTGGTATTCTACTATTAAACAGAGTTAAACTAAGTCTGTTTAAATGAGACTGATGCTGGGTCTAACTTAAACCTCCGCTAAACCGAGCGCAAGCCTAAATTGGTATTCTACTAAATTAAACCAGTAGTTCAGGTGCAAATTTAGACCAAAGGATAGTTGAGTTTTGGTATAGAGGGCGCTACATTAATTTTTTTTGTGAGGTAGTGAAAAACTGAGTTTCAAATTTGAAAGAGCATACAGTTTCAATGACAGAATAAACTTTATTTAATCAAAATCGGTTCAGAGACGGCTGAAATATCCGTAAATATAACAATTTGTAATTACTGTGGGACCCCACAATAATTCAATAATTTTGAACCAGCCGTTGAAAAAATGCTTACAATTTTCAAAAATGTACAAAAGATGTTTTTAAATAGTTGTTGATGATCTCTATTAAATCATTATTTAAAAAAAATATCACATGCACAATTTTTATTAAAAATGGTTGAAACCAATGCGTTTTTTTAGAGCTCCCTCTTGTGTTTTAACGGCTCTTTTTAAATGATAACAGGCTTTATACTTAGTCGTTTGTAATTCTTTGTACCTTTCGAGTATGGTGGAGTTATAACTTAGTTTGTAATGTTATGGTGCAGGTTTTGGTTACTAAAATTCAGTTTGACCAAAACTGTACTCTCTATACCAAAACTCAACTCTCTATACCAAAACTCAACTACCCCTTTAACTCTACTGAGCCATTGACTTCAGTGTATAGCTGTCCTTGCTATCATACTTGAGTACAGCATCAATCAAAACAGCCGCAGGCAAAAATAAATTGGATTAAGCATATTTTCCTAATTGCGCACTTCATAGATGTTTTGTGCATAGTTAATCTGAGGCCAGGTTTTAACTAAACTTAGACTGAGTCTGAGTTTTAATTTAGTAGAATACTGGCCAATAAGTTTTAATGCTTCCGCAACGAAGTGGCCGGAGGCATTATGTTTTCATTTTTTTTTTAAAGTGGACTAGTCTTGCTTGACGTAAAAATAAAACACTTATCATTGTGTTAACATTTGTATTCTCTTCTTATAGGCATGTCTGATGGATATTTTTTAATTAAATGCCACAATGAAAATTGATTGAAATTACAATACTGCATCCCCTCCTTCCTCCCCAAAGAGTTTGTCTTGAATTAACTGTGCCCTAGATATGAAATGGATTGCAAAACAATTTACCAGTATTGTGAATATAAACAGGGCAGTTGTTTTCTGCGGAGAATGGTGTCAAGCTCCATCTGAGGGCTACCGCATTTCTATGCCAGCTCTGATGACTACTATAATTATAGGTTGAACCACCTGCAGTAGTACAGTGTTATAGTTTTAATATTAATCTATGCGAACCTGATCTTTGTATTACTGTATGAGATTTAACATATCTTGCGGGGGACAGGTTAAATTCTTATAAGAGGATTGGTACATGAAAAGCGTGCACAAGAAAAGCTTGCTCCTGGAGATAATTTTAAGTTTTTAAAAAATTGTTCTATTTTTTTTTTTTTGGGGGGGGGGGGAACTAAGTTCATTTGAATGATATGAAAAGTGTACAACCAGAATACAATTTTGTGTATTGTTTGATACAATCTGTTTTTTCCATTAATTTGTATATTTCTCTCTTTCTGTGTTTTATTGCTTCATTATATAACATTGAATTATGGTAAAGTTTTGTTCATTCACTCACCAGTGCTCCAAATTAGCACAGGCTTGCTAGCTCAAGGCCAATGAAAATTCAACTGAAAATTCCACTGGAGTGGGCAACAAAATGTAACCAAATTTGTGACATTTTCTTTGTTTGGGGCCACCAGATTCAGGTTTCGGGCCACTAGAATTGTACAAATCTCATATCTCCATCTGTCTAGAGGCAAGCTCCCTGAAGTGGTTGCTTTTCTGTATCCCTTCACTATGGACAGGTTTGGCTTTGTGTGGTCTGGTGGTCTCGTGTCTCTGGTCATGATCAACAAAATCAATGAAATTAAATATAATATTGTTTTTGTTTGTGTTTGTGTTTGTGTAGGATCTTCTTGGTGAAGGGGAAGAGGAGCATGAGCCAGGAAGGAAAGGCAGCAAGCTTCACAATGCAACCAGGGTGAGTGCCTAGGCACTAGGGTTCACACAGGGCCTGGAAAACCTGGAAAGTCATAGAATTCGTTATATGTTTTCCAGGCCTCGAAAGTTGGGGAAATTGTGAAATGATTTCTTTGGCCATGTAGCATAGCATGTCATGGAATTTCAGTTTTATCTGCCTTTTTTCAGTACTGGAATATGAATTGGTTATTCATTGCAAAAATAATTGTTAGAAGTGAAACCTTGTTTACAGTTTACAGTAATGTAAAAGTCATGGAATTCCTGCTCAGAACGTTATGGAAAGTCATGTAAATTGACTTAGTATGAATCCTACTGTATACTACATTCAGTAAATTGCAGTGCTGTAGTATTTTGGTTGTTTCAGCAAAAAAAGATTAAACCTGTCACCAAAAAAACCCCAGGCTATCAGCTAACCTATATTCAGTGTTATTTTACTTTTTTCCTCATAAACAAATGGCAATAGTGCTGGTGAATTTTACATTTATAATTTACTTAATTGGGAGAAATTTTCTTCATGTTTCTAGTGGACATCAAACCATTGACATTCAAGATGACTGCTGTTATAAATTCTAGTTCTAGCTCGTGTATCTACAGGATTGAGAACATACTAAGAATATTTTATCTTTATTATGAACAAAACTGTTAAATGAAATCTAAACAAAATCATAAACAGTTTTGACCCAATCTGGTCGGTTGCAAACTGTTATCCATTTTACTACAGCACTTATACATTGCTGGTACTATACTATTTGAAATTAGCACCGATGTGCTGGCCTGGGGTCACCAAAAAATGTAATAATGGCAAATTTTACTTCCCTGACTGAGCAATGGTCAACCAAATATAAAATTGTTCTAATTTCTTTTCGTTTTTTGCTTCGCTTCAGACAACTCAAGTAAGCTTTCAAGCATCTCAATCCAGATTTCAGACAATTAAATGTTTGAAAATTGTTGATTCTATCTGTGAGGCTGGGCAGTGTGGAATTTGAAAATCTTATTTTGAGCTTTTCAGGGAAATCATTTTGGATAAATTATAATTAAGCCAGACGTTTTTATAATGTCAATACTTGACTATGACATTTACAACCTTCTGGCTTTTAATCATATTTTCCCCATTATGATCCATGGAAATGTCTTTATACGTCTAAGCAAAAGGGTACAAATCCATGTAGCAATTTTGCTGAACGTTTGTGTTTATTGAAATACAGGAGATACAAACTTACAAGCAATGGAGTAAGCCAGTGGGTCTTGATAGGGATTAGAACAAAGGGTTAAGCACTCTCTACCCCACTGTAAATAAAGGCTTTATTATTCCCTCTCATGTAATATCTCATTCACCCATTCATCCATCCCACTTAAGTGTCGGCTACTTGGAGGTCTGTCCACATACAGCCTATCCTCAGTCATCCAAAATCCCATGTACTGTACATGATCCTATTTGTTATTAAATGTTAACTGCACTGTATACTGATGCTTTGCATTTCAAGCATATATATTTGCCACTTATGTACATCACAACATTGGCCGCACGCGTCAATAGACTGAATTTGCACTTTAAGTAGTTACCATTATTATGTTTAAGTTTTAATTCAATTATTTTCAGGCAACTTGATCTCATAATTCAATATTGTTTTGTCGTGGATCAAAATCTAAAAAAAAAAAATAATTGGAACTCCTCCCATATCATGAAAGTGCTTAGGAATGTTGAGCGTATGAAAGTAATAACAAAAATATCATAGGCTTCCATAATTCCAGGACTAAAGAAAACCTTGATTTCATTCACAAAAATAACCCTCTATTTCCATTAAAACATTAACTATAGTAATCAACATGAAATAAATAAGCAAATTATATCCTAACAACATATACATTTTCTCTGTTAGTAGTTATTAATCAGAGATAAAAACACTCATTGGAATTTTGTAAAATTCCAGCCAACACCTTTTCCAACAAGATGGAGGCTTGTTCCTTCCTCAGCACCTGCAGAACATGTTTGTCTGTGAATTCCGGACTCTTAAATGTCAAATGCCCAAGTAGAAATCATGTTACATTGTCCAGGCACCTACACAATGGATTTTGCTTGAAACCCGAGACGTTGTATTTCCACCGTATGTCCATGTAATGAAAGAGCTATTCTTTTAGGCGCAATCTCTCATCTTTATTTCACGGCTTTATTTGATATGCTCGTAGCAAATCTGTGCCACCGTTGAATATTCCAATAGCTGACCTGAATAAAAATCTATGAATACAAATTTTCATTCAATTTTTGATGTTTTTCTTTTTTTTGGTCTCATCTAGAAATTCATAGCAAGCTTGAAATGAAAAATGAAATCAGATAGAGCAAAAATGAGCAAAAAATATAATTGGAAAAAGTGAAAGGAATAAAGGAGATAGATAACCTTCAATAACACGCCTACATGCACTCACCTACCCACACACACACACAGATACTTGAACCAATTACTTGAATTTTGTTCCCAAGTGTGCGAAGTAGAATATGGTTTGAAATCTAAGTAAGGGGTACAGTTACGTTCCCACCTTCATGTTTTTTATCAAAATAAATTAAAAAGTAAATATATTTAGTTTTGATGCCCGACGATGAACTGGCCAGAGGCATCATGTTTTGGGTTGTCCGTCCGTCCATCCATCCCGTTTTCGTTCTTGCGATATCTTGAGAACCGTTTTCATACTTGGGGTCATGAGGTCAAAGGTCACAGGGCTCATATGCCAGAATAGCTTGTAATCGCTATATCTTGAGAAACAGTGGATTGATCGGTTGTTTTCTTTCTTTTTGTTCAACCTGTAGATGTATGTGAGCAAATCTTTCCAGGATGTTGTTATTTGTGAAGTGTATTTAGTGATTTGCTGAATATTTTCATGCATTCAGCTACACATTACACATGAACAACCACTTGACATACTTTGATGCAAAGAGGCACTCAATTGGTTGGTTTATCATGTCTTTCAAATATGTTCTCTTTTCCATAGTTATTAGAAAAAATTAAAATGTATAAAATTAGTTGGTTTTAAAAGTTGATATGAAATGGTTTTAATTACTTTATCCCCTATTGTGTACATTATTAATAAAAACTAGTGCAAATACAATGTTGGAAACTGTAATTAGGATGTAATCTGTGATGAACTAATGGTTGACATGAAGATCTAATGAAAATGAGAGAGACAGAGAGAGAGAAGAGGAGAGGATGGAGACTGGGGAAGGAATAGACTATAATGCAGTGAGGCTATTTAACCCTTTGAATAATATGGTCAACTCAAGTCACAATGCTTTCATTTCATTTTTGTATTGAAACCATATAAAAGATTATCAATATTTACAATGTTAAAGCAATACAAATTAGGGCTGAGTCCAAACGGATGGATATCCGATATCCGACCATGAAGGTCGGATACCGGATACAAATTTTCGGATACGAGTATCCGAAAAAACAAACAAAAAAAACGATATTTTTAAATTAATTAATTAATTTATTTATTTATTTATTTTTTAAATCCCCATTTACATAAATTACAAATAAACAAAACAAATAATAAACCAAAGGTAAGAGGATTAATATACAAGTGGTATAGTGAGAGCCAAATTTAGAAGAATATATGTAGAGATATCGAAATCTTTCATCTTGACAGCAGTTTGTACACTAACATCACACTGTCCTGCCGATTCTAATTGAAAAAACAGACAGAATATTTATATTGGATTAAAATATATCGGATATATTCGATATCCAACCGTGGATGTGGTGTGGCAAGATTGGTAGAGCGCGCGCTTTCCGATCACGAGATCCCGAGTTCGAACCCTGCCCACCGCGTTTGTCCTTCAGCAAGACAATTTATCCACTATTGCTGCTCTCTACCCAGGTGTATAAATGGGGACCGGTAGGAGGTGAAAGCCTTTATGTGAACGATCTTCTTGAGCCCACTGAGCGCTTGGAAGGAATACTCCCCAGGGAGTGGAGATGGTGCACACAATGTGTGCTGGTTCGCATCGTATCCTATGACCGGGGTAATAATAAATGTAAAGCGCTTAGATATGATTATCAATCGTGATAAGCGCTATATAAAAATTGGATATTATTATTATTATTATTTTACACGACTCATATTCGGTTTTCCAAATATTTGATTTGACTCAGCACTAATACAAATATATAATTAGATTTCTGAGTTATTTCTAAATAAACACAATATGAATTGTATTATAGGCACTTGAATTATACCAAGCTTCCATTCATTGAACATAGATGAATTTGGGGTTAAGTTATTCACGTGAATTTGTCCAATAGAACTGGGTCGAGTGGAATATTGCAATTCAGTTTGGCACTCGGGAGGTTATCAAGGGTGAAGAAGATGAAGAAATTGACAGGTAGAAGGAAAAGAGGAAGACCAAAGAAAAGGTTTATTGATGAGATGAGTCGGCATAGAAAAGGATGAAATAGGAGGAGTTTGATTCACTGTAGCAGAGCTGATTTCGCAGGAGACTCCCTGAAAATAGACCAAGATTACCTAATGCATCGGATTTAATCCCATCAGCCAATCTCTAAGATTATTGAAGTATTGTTGTCATTAGGTTGTATTTGATATATATCTCCCTGATCTCTGATGAAATTTCCATAAATCTACCCGATTGTTGAATTTCAATGTTGGTAGCTCTGCTGTAGCCATCTCTTACTGAGAAAAGACATTAGAGAAAGTAGAAGACATGTTACAGGGCAAGATTAATAGGATTGTATGCATTTCAATCTTCAAGAGCTTGTGGGTTCTAATCTCCTTCATCAAAACTTTCAAGTTTCAAAGTTAATTTGCTACTCTCAACGCAGCTACCTACATGCAGTTGGATTCGAATATGGTTTCTTACCATGTGTGAATGGGCAGCTGCTTGAAATGCTCCATGGGGAGTGGAAAAGGGGCATTGTGTGTGTTGGATTGTCCATTGGTGAAAATGTAAATGTTTGATATTCATTATTCATCTCCAACAGCAAAGAAACTTCAAGCAGAAGTTCATCGCTCTGCTGCGCAAGTTCAAAGTTGCAAGTGACGAGAGCGACACAGAACCGTACCCGTTTGAGGACCAGGACCAAACTCCAATAGACGAGGACTTCCTGTATGAG
Organism: Echinarachnius parma; assembly: GCA_037951105.1. Lineage (NCBI taxonomy): Eukaryota > Metazoa > Echinodermata > Echinoidea > Clypeasteroida > Echinarachniidae > Echinarachnius > Echinarachnius parma. The sequence continues at coordinate 81,315 of JBAMJV010010126.1, forward strand.
GACCTAGACGGACTAATGAACTACAGCGATAGTGGGCCTGACATGGACCTAGATGAAATGAGCATAGGATCAACACCCAAACCAGTCCTCAGGTTGGTGGCAACAAATGCTCAAAAAAAGATCCTCAAATTTGTTACAATAATCAATGAATTTAAGAAAACCATTTCCATGATTGAACTAGAAGAGGACTAATGGTCTAATAATTGTGACTTTGACCTGAATTACAGTGGGCTCAGCATGGTCCTGGATGAGCATCAGATCCATAGCAATACTAGTCCTCGGATCTGTAATCCATTCCATTAATGTCTTTTTAAAACCGGTTGTAGAAATATTCAATTGGATTCAACCTTCTGAACTACAATTGTAGTGGACTTGTTATAGATATAGATTAGCATGTTGCAAATCTGAAATTTACCAATTGCCTATGAGAACCTGGTGGGCACTGTAGAAAACTACATGAGGATTAAAAATCTAGTAGGGAACAGGTTAAGTAATGAACTTCAAGGACACCACACGTAAGCAATAGAAGGTATCATAAAAAGAGTGGAAAATCACTATTAGAAATACAAGTAGTCTTTGGGGCAAGTAATACCACAGAATATGATTAAAGTGAAAAAAGTCTAATTAAAAACAAACAAGAATGAAAAGAAGAAACAAAATGGGAGATTAATAATTATTTTGAAAAAAGGACAACAACAAAATTTATATGAATATAAATATTGCTTTTCAGACCGTTCTTCTCACAAGGCATACCTACGTCCAGCTCTATGGCAGAAGACATGGAGCATGTCGGTCAATTCGAGACCTCACCGGACAACAGTCAGGACACGGTCAAGCACTTACAGGTAATCATAATACTGTCAAATCTATTCGTGGGAGCACCTGTATAAAACAGACCACCTGTATACAAATGCCACCTATATGAAAGGGTCTTCTCTTCTGAGCCTTACCCACAGTATGGCAAAAATAATGGGTGCTCTATGCAATTGCATTGAGCGTCAGTTCTTTTTGTCATAACATGGGCACCTCTCGGTAGAGGAGGCCTATAAAATACCACCTGTATAGAATGGCCATCTGTATACAAAAAGACCTGTATACAGTGGCCACCTGTATAAAAGACCACATGTATGAAAGGACTGCTGTATATTAGAACACCTGTATACAATGGCCTTTATATAGGACAGGGTGTATATTATAAATCAAAATGATATATATATATATTTTTTTAATACCACTATACTTTTCATTGGACAAAGGGAAACGAGTGCAAGTTTTTTTTTTTTGCAAAATACTAGATTCAATTAAACTGCAAAAACAAAATTTCAGGCTCTGACACTAAAATTCAGAAGTTGGAATTTGTGTAGTATTAGTAAATGGATGAACAAATATCTAGATAGCTTGATATATAGCATTGATTATCTCTGGCCAGTTTAGACTGATGACAACTGCTCAGAGCAGTTTTGATGATTCTTCTAATGTTGAAACTAGTTTTCATTTTATAGCACCTGCAATAGATATTAATGAAAGATACAATTCGATTCATCCTACAAATAGGATGGAACATCCTTTCTTAAGTTCACATGACTGCTTTCAGTTCATCAAGGAACTCCGGCTAGCCGAGGCTAACAATGACAACTGTTCAAAGCAGTTCCGATGATTTTAATGTCTGGAGTAATTTTCATTTAGAACCTGCAATTTATATTAATGCAGATAAAATTTGCATTCATCCTATGAATAGGATGCTGATTCTTTCCTCCACTCACAGGACTACATCCAGAGCATCGAGGAGCTGCGCTTACCGGAGGCAGACGATGACAACTGCTCCAGTAGCGGCGGGGGCAGCGGCATCGGCACCGAGGCAGCGAGGGGGGACCACCGGCGACAGGGGAGCAATGCCAGCTCACATAGCGCCGGGGCTGGGCTGGGTGCTGGCGGGAGTATCGATGCCAACCGCAACCCCATGCCGACTTCAAATGGCGACCACAACCACCACCAACCGAGTAGCACCCTTGGGGCGTCGCTCGGCGCTACCGCCACAGCCACCGGTACCGTGATGGGACGAGATATCCCCTACAAGAGGAGCAGCAGTGCTGGCAGGGACATTAAAGGGACCGGCAGTGGCAGCAGTAGTGTGGGGCAGGTGGAGCACCGGCGGAACAGGTCGGCTGAACGCTCTAATAGCCTGGGTACTGGAGACAAAAGGGTGAGTTTAGAAGCATTTTTTTGGTAATTTATATCACTAAAATGGGGGGAGGAGGATCAAATGGTTACAATTTGAATTGAAAATCAAAGTTGAATGACAAGATATGAATCTTGATTATTTGAATTAATAATAATAGTAATGTTTACTGACTGATATCCCTTTTTTGTCTTGTATGTATTTGTTGTACAACCTTTCAATGTCGTGAATGTAAACTATTCTTGAATAAAGAAAAAAAATGGCCAGGATTGAAGTTATTGGAAAAAAGGAGGGTAAATTGGCAAAGAAACAACAACATTTAGATTGTGTGCTATTTACATGCCTGTCCAAAGTTTTCATTATTTATCCAGAGTAGAATGCCCCCAGTGAAATTGGTTTCTGAAACCCAACAAGATACTTGAATACATGACAGGATAGTCTTATTTAGTTTGGCTGCATCTTATTGCCATTCGGAATACGTTAGTGCCACTTCAAATAATCAGGCCATGGGCCAGGGGGCAAGGAAATCCAACAACTTCTTCATCACTTGTTTTTATTTTGTCTTTCTCTCTTTTTTGTTGTGTGTGTATATTTCTCTCTCTGTTTCTCTCTGAGTTGCTATCACTTCCTTCTCCTCTCTCCCCTTCTCTCCCCCTCTCTGTCTCTCTTTATTGATTGTCATCACATCTATTTCTTCCCTCTATCTATCTTTCTTTCTCTTGTTATCTCTCTTACTTTTCATCTCCCTTTCTTTCTCTTGTTATCTCTCTTACTTTTCATCTCCCTTTCTTTATCTTGTTATCTCTCTTACTTTTCCTCTCCCTTTCTTTATCTTGTTATCTCTCTTACTTTTCATCTCCCTTTCTTTATCTTTCAATTACTGTTCTTCGGTATTGTAGAAGCCCAAATTGCCAATCGCAGACCAGCTAGCTGAGCTCTGGCTGACAGACGAGACAACTCCGGAGAAAATTCTCCTGGTAAACATCTCAGAGAAGCAGGGCCAGGTGAGATAATGTTTATACTACTAGCATCATAGTATTATTATGGTCATCGTCAGCGTCGTGATCATCATCATCTTTATCATTATGATAATTTTCATTATTATTACCATTATTTTTGTCATTGTCGATGCTATAAATATAAATTTTCATCTTTTGACTTATTCAAGGAACTTCATTTTCATGATAAAATCTGTTAAAGTACAATATTATCAAAGGATATAGGTATTTAATTTGATGTAGATTATCATTCATCCAGTCGAAGTTAATAATATCTTGTTATAAATAAAGAAGCTGGAAACTTACTATTCGCCTTACAAATAGTAAGTTTCCAGCTTCTTGATTTTTAACAAGGTATTATTGATATAGGTATCTATTTGGATACATTCTTCTTATAACAACATTATAAATAATTTTAATACTTAATAGCTATTTTTAGTATTATATTGTGACTGTATTGAACTTATTATCATATTGTATTCTAAATTTAAACTAAATGAATTACATATAGTAAAAATGGTATTAAATTATTTAGATTTTTTTTCTAGTAATACTGATTTTCTCTCCCCCTTCCCCTGCAGTTCCTGGCGCAGTGTTTACATGGGACGCGGTTAAATCTTGTCACAACCAATACACCGGCGGATGTGGAAACAACAATACAATTCATCGTTCATAAAATACAAAAATAGTAAGTCTCAATCGTGAGTCAGTCCTATAAATTTCCCCCCACATTTTGATCAAATCAGTTCACAGAAAGAAAGAAAATGCAAGTCAAAATAGCCAAGCTTAAATGTATCTTTGCTGCTGAGCCTATCTGATTTCTCTAAATTCCATTGCTTTATGAACTGTAACTGCCAAATGCTTGATGCTGATTGGCTGTTGCCATAGTAGTTACCATAATTGGACACTTTCAAAAATTGGAAAAGTTTTATGAAACAAGGCCCAATGAGCACAATGTGTGGTGGTTTGCATTTTATCCTATGACCGGGGTAATAATAGTGTAAAGTGCTCAACACTAGCACTTGCCTGCTTGCCTTGGGCAAGTAATCTGATGTCGGGCAAGTGCAATTTCATGAATTGTTTAGTTTGCTAGCCTGATCGGGCAACTTAATAATTGTTCCAACTACGAGAGAACAATGTAATTTTATCTAGAAGTAAGAGGGCAAGTAAATTTTATATTTAAAGTGAAACCAGTAAAGTGTCTAAGTCCACGAAAAGTACTTGGAGCTTCCACATTTCTCTTCTACCGTGTTGTTTGGCTTATGGTAAGAGAAGAATAAAATAGGGTTAGATTTTTTTTAATGCCCCTTTAGTATGACGATATCTATCATTGATAATCATTCAGCTCAAGAGCGTTAATGAACGGTCATAAACCCCATACACGTTATACAGTAATTCATTGTAAAAGATGATGCAAATTTTCGCTTTTTTAACCAGGAAAGCAGTGTTCTTTTTCAATGAAACTTTCACACTTCATTCGGACATATCTTACAATGATTTTGGTATAGGATTGAAGTCTCAAATGTAATTTTGGGCAATATCTGACACTTTACAGGTGCACCTTTAAGCAAGTAAAATTTTGTTTTTTAAATTATTTTACTTGCCCAAAACGGGCCAGTACAGGAAAAAGTAGGCGCTATATAAATCAAACATATTATTTTTATTCCCCACATCTAGCTGCAATCACAATGCCAAGGTCCTGTCACCCATCAAGATTGCTGTGTGCGGGAGTGATGGTTACATCGGCTCTGTTCTCAAACCCTACGTAGAACAGTTCTCAACCAAGTCATCGGAATGGCTCAACTATATCAAGTTCTACATTGTTCCTATAGGTCAGTTTTATGTTTCTCTTGTTTTATGTGTTGTTGGTTTTTTTTGGTGTGTAAGTGTATGTCTCTGAGTATGTTTGTGTTCTTGTTGCATACCAAGTTGCGATCCATCGCAATGTTGTGATTAAACACAAGTTTTAATATGCATAAATACGCAAATCTGACTGTCTTTAATAGTTTGCACATATTCTGACTTGCATTAAATAACAACTTTGCGATTGATCATGATTCTTTGATGTGCAATAGGCCCCAGATATAGGAGGAGCAATGGCAAATGTTGATATGGTTAATAATTATATTCATACTCACAATTATGATGACACTTATAAATATTGCTGTATTTCATTTTACTTACAGGCAGCAACTCAATCGCCAAATATCTGAGCTCGCTGGACACCAGGTACAGTGCGTTATTTCAAGACTCGCTCTGGAAGGAGGTGTGGGACAAGACAGAGAAAGAGGCTGCAGGTAAGACTACTTATTACAGGGCTCCACACTAGCACTTGCCCGCTTGACTGGGGCAAGTAATACATTGATGTCGGGCAAGTCAAATTTCATAAATGGTTTGATTTCTCTCTTCCATTCAACCATCTATTATATTAATACGGGTAGCTTCAACCCCCCGAATCATGTCCCACTCGGGCGCGCTTCCCCCCGAGATTTTGGCTTCTCCCCGACCATCGGCATCGAAGGGTATAAGTTTTGCGGAGGACGTAGAGGCATTCTCGAGTCGCCATCACCCCGTGGTCGTCGTCCAGATCGAAGAAAAGGGAGGGTGCACAATACCTGATGCCTGTTTAAGCCGCCGAGCATTAACTAACGATTTATCGCCGTCAAATTATTTATACGAATATAATTTGGAGTAGATAAAGCAAATGATATATTGAGAAACCGTTTAAAGTATAACACGTTGCAAAACTACCCAGGTTTTGATAAATATCAATATTTATATTACGCGGATGGTGTGGTAATGATCGCTATTGCCGATTAGCATCGTGTTTGTACGGGCATCTATGACAAAATGCGACAGCTTCAATTTAGCTAATTCGCTTGTACAACGCACCGTCGCGGGGTCATCTAATCACCCCACCGTATACCGAAGTTTATTTGCATAGCTAGCTCACTGACCTGCTGACCATAGGCTGGTCACTCACAAAGAAGATGCCGGTGTTGGGGGAGGGTAGAATGTATGGGGAGATACATGTATCTGCTCAGTTATTATGCCATGCATGCATGTATAGACGGCTACTTTTCCCATCAAAGGATCGGGTTTCACAAGAATATAACAACATGTATTTTACGCGGGAGAAGTCAGTCTGGATATGACACGTTAGGCAATTTGAGTCGCGGGGAGGTGGGAAGGGGTGGACAAAATATGGACCATGTGAAATATGGGGAATAACTGAATAACTTTGCATTGGTACTATTAAAACCGTGCATGATTTTGTTATAGTACATTGGTCATGTTGGCCGGATGTATTTTTGGACGGTGCCCTGACGGGTTGTGGGGCGGGATTGAGTCGACTCTATTTTGTCTTACTTTTTAAATTATGACTGGGAATAGTAAAGTTTTAAAGAGTCGTTATGTCATCATTGCCTTTCTCTAAAAAAAACCTGCGGATTTCCGCGGGTACAGCCAGTGGTAGTATAATATCAATAAGTTTGCAATGCTATCATGCACATATTAGCATCTACAATTAAGTTAAGTTTTTACAAGAACCTTTCTTTCCCTCTCAGCATCATACAAGTTAGCAGCACTCTATTAAGAACAAAGTGAGGAAATTGTTGAGGACAAGACACTTACAGAGAGGAAAAGACTTGAATCCTTCTGGCAGCTATTCAGTGGGGAAACATGAAGTGATTCATCGGGATGTTACATAATGTCTTTGACATGTGCGAGACAGCTATGTCTGTTAAAGGGATCAAGTAACATTGTCCAAATTCACCAAATCTTACTTAGAAATCTATTGGTTCTCTCACATCTTGTTATATTTGTATTACCAATAAAAGCATTGAACAGGTTTTGTTTGTTTAATTTCCCTTTCGTTATAAATGTATTCATGTTTGATGTGTTGGGACTTGTAATTATCCACTGGAGAGTTATGACTCTGTACAAAGTCAGTGCAATGAGCGAATATCTCTATGCATTTTCGCTCATTTGATATATAATATCAATTTAACATGGAATTTTCACACTTAACTCTGTGGACATATCGGATCACAAGAATATACATTATATCAACCATTCATCACTTTTTGCACATGCCAACAAAGCTACTAGATCCCTTTAATCCTAATCCCATGGGGGGGGGGGGCATTTTGGTGTCCCCCCCCTGTCGTTTCTTTCGACGTGCATCTAGACCGCTTGGAATTTCACGTTCAAACTTCATGACTTTTTTCTCTTAAGTCTCCCGCATGTTTTGATATATAATTCACCCTGGTCGGACATGTAGAACTGATTTTAGAGGCCGATAATTGCTCAACCATCACAAAAAAATGCAATTTTTGTACAGGTTTTTATGTAATTCATATATCCGATGCTACGTAAAGTCCAAAATTATAATTTGGATTATTTCTTTGTTATTAGTTTAATTCATACACTTCAGAGATAAATTCTTCTTCAAAAAAATAAAAATAAATAAATAAATAAAATAAAAAGAATGAAAACAATGTGGGTAAATCCGGGAATACTAATTTGCATATTTGCATAATTTATGCAAATTAGTGATATATTTTAACACCATAAAAAACATGGATATGATGAATTACATCATTTGAAAGTATTTTTACAGAAAACCTGAAGAAATCCTGTAATTTCTCTTGATTTTAGATGAAAATCCCAAATTTCCCCCAAATTCGTCAGAATTGTGCATATTCAAAATTTTAATTAATTATTTTTAAAAAAAATAATGGTCCAATTTTTTTTCCTTTTTCAAATTCTTATTCTACTTGACTTGTTTTACGTATGTGCCAATTTTCAAGTCAATCGGTCCATTCATTGCCGAGAAATGGCCCCCCCCCCCCCCCAAAGTCCCCAAAATGACCCAATGGGATTAGGGTTAAAAGGCATTGGTTTTGTTGTGGTTTAGAGGGGGGTTCAGAAAAAAAAGAATTGGTGTGGGTGGTAGAAGGGAAATTGGGAAAATTAATGAATCATCTTAATCGCCAAGTATGAAGAAGGCTATGGGATGAATATTTGTGAGAAGTCTCCCCTACTATTTAATTTTGCCTCATTATGCTTTCCCTGTCATTTAATGTGATGACACATCTAATTGACTCTCCTTTTTAGGGGAGACAGAGTGTGTTAACATTTTTCACTTTGTTCATATAAATTGTGTTCTAACAAATTATAAAAAAAGAACTGAATAAAATGATGTGTTATTAATAATGATACAACATTAACCAACCACAAGGGAAATTGACTAGGTTGACATTAAAGTAATAAACGGGGAACAAATAAAGGTTGGCTATGGCTGGATTTTATTTTAATTATTTGTCCCCCTCTGTTTACGTATGTAGGCATGTGTCTTTATAGTCCTTAGTATACATGCCAAAAATGTCATTTTTGCCCTGACAAAGATCCTGCAAAGATAGAAAGCTCAGCTTCTTACTGGCTCTCATTTCTTAATGAATAAGCAGTTAACAGCTGTATTTATCTTCAATATTTGTATTTTGTTGTTTTGCAGCTGATAAGAGAGAGGTTGCGAACAGGGTAGAGAAGTACCTGTCTGGCGCCACCACAAGTCTGGGTCTGCCCATCGGAGAGGTCATGCTCACCTGTAAGCTGAGAGGATCGGACAATGAATCTTGCCAGAAATTTGTTCCTTTTATTAATGTGAGTTGTCAAAATCATTGTAGAATAATCTTTATATCGTAGATAAAGAATCATGAAACTTTTCGGGTATTGTATACAGTAGAACCTCCATAACAAGGAGGTTAGGACCATTAAAATTACCTTGTTAATGGTTGTATTAGGTATCATGTTATCTATCTATCTATCTATCTATCTATCTATCAGGCTCTAGTTAATCCAGATGTTAGACAAAGCCCTCCTCATGACATTTTAATTCTTTGCTGTCTCTAGCTTTCCTAGTATCAGTGTTTTAAAACTAAAGAATATATACATCCCTTCACCACAAAATGACTAATAAGTCAGGAAAATTATTGTGCTGATTTTCACATGACATTAAAGGAGAAGTCAATACCTTTAAATTGGTATATAATTTGTCATATTCAGACAAAGTGATAAAAGCATATTGTGTGCGGGGCATTTCCCAATACTGTTATTTAGCCTTCAGTAATGATTTAAGTTTGTATCTACGGGAAATACAAATGACAATATGAGAAACCTATTATTCAAGATGTGATCCGGCCCTCCCTCTTTTCATCATTGCCCAATAATTTCATGTATTTGTATATATTCCTTATCCATTTCCCCTTTTTTTCACCACTATAGAATGTCCTCATTGGTCCACCAAACTCGGCTCTAGGTGCATTGATTTCAGGTAATTATGTTTTTACTTGAAGTTTACAGTTATTAACCCATTCAGGACTTGTCCCCAAAATACTCTGGCGTGGGTCTATGGAAAGGAAAATACATGTTATAGCAAAATACTCTGGCGTGGGTCTATGGAAAGGGAAATACATGTTATAGCAAAATACTCTGGCGTGGGTCTATGGAAAGGGAAATACATGTTATAGCAAAATACTCTGGCGTGGGTCTATGGAAAGGAAAATACATGTTATAGCAAAATACTCTGGCGTGGGTCTATGGAAAGGAAAATACATGTTATAGCAAAATACTCTGGCGTGGGTCTATGGAAAGGAAAATACATGTTATAGCAAAATACTCTGGCATGGGTCTATGGAAAGGAAACTACATGTTATAGCAAAATACTCTGGCGTGGGTCTATGGAAAGGAAACTACATGTTATAGCAAAATACTCTGGCGTGGGTCTATGGAAAGGAAAATACATGTTATAGCAAAATACTCTGGCGTGGGTCTATGGAAAGGAAACTACATGTTATAGCAAAATACTCTGGCGTGGGTCTATGGAAAGGAAACTACATGTTATAGCAAAATACTCTGGCATGGGTCTATGGAAAGGAAACTACATGTTATAGCAAAATACTCTGGCGTGGGTCTATGGAAAGGAAAATACATGTTATAGCAAAATACTCTGGCGTGGGTCTATGGAAAGGAAAATACATGTTATAGCAAAATACTCTGGCGTGGGTCTATGGAAAGGAAAATACATGTTATAGCAAAATCAATCAGTCCGCAACGGGTTAAGAGGTGTTGTATGCAGATGTTTTCATCGTTAATTAAAGTTAATGTTGACTGGTGTTCATGGATGTGTATGGGTGCATATTTGTAATTATATGTGACCGGCTATAGCAAAACCCTGCACTTGTTGGTAAAAATCAAAATGTAGATTTTCATATTATTAGAAAGGCCACAAGCTTTCATTTGATGCTTTGTTCTAACAAATTGGTCAATAATTGGCGAAGATATGATTGTTTCAATTTTACAATCATAAGTCTTTTACACACACTGTGAACTTAAAATGCCCATTTCTTCAAAACATGAATTACCGAAGTGCAGGGTTTTGCTATAGCCGGTCACATATTGTTCAATATAAGTTATGATATAGCGCTTAGGAACCCTGTATAAAGCGCTATACAAATGTTATGTGTAATCATTATGACAATTAATCTGTTCAAGATTGTATGCAATCTCTATAGAGCCCCCTTAATGTTTGGGGACCAGTCCTGAAAGGGTTAGTGTTTGTGGGTTGAACAAAACAAAAGTGTATTACATCTTTGCCTTTGATAAAGATTGTGTTAGGTTTGTACGCTCATGCTCTATTTGACTAACAAATATTAGATCTCCATCTCAACAGCCATTGCAAAGATGCCTAAGTAATGGCACCTTTTGAGAAAGTGTCTTGCTAAATTAAGTGGATTAATATCTGTCTTGGTGCAGATCACTACAAATCGCTACAAATCACCATTTCAAAAACAAAACAATATTGAATATTTAATGAAAATTATTATTAAACTAATTAATCGTGGGTGTGAATAATTATCCTTTTTAATTATCTTTTTATATTATTATACAGCTAATTAATCCTGTGAATAACAGGAATAACAAGATTATTGTTAATCATGGATGTGAATAATAATCATCTTGTTTACATTAAAGGTGCACCTGTAAAGTGTAAGGGGCAATTCCACGCCAAATGAGCCAAAAGTGGAAAAATCAAATGAGGATTATTTCTGATCTTGTTTATTTTTTCTGGATTATTTTTTCATAAATCATGATCACATAATGATATCTTTCAGTTTACATGATTAAAAAAAATATTGGGCTTCTCCTGATAGGAGAAACAGACACCATACATGAACCCATACACATGGGACTACACAGTGCCTTTTTCTAGATTTTCTTCATTTTTTGCATTCCTTTCTATTATTTTTCTGTTTTAAGGTACCAAATTGGATGATTGGATATCACAATATGTGTTCACATTAAAATTTCAGTTTTTTGAGAGCCCTAAAGTATATTTTTAATGAATCAAAAACTCTGTCCTTCCGTTACCGAACAGTGAAGCAATTAACTTTTTGTAATTAATATACCAATAGACATAATTTTTTCAAATAAATGTTGTAATACTCTTTGAACATTAGGGAATGGACTATGAGCCAATATAACATGATAGCATTTGAAACTTCACAGAGATTGGACCATAACTAAAGAACTTGAAAATCCATGTCCATTTTGCCGTCCTTCCGTTACCGGCCTCATTAGTGTCCATATCTAATAAACGTAATGTAACAAAAAAAATAATAAATAGGAAATCAAAGGTGTCCCACCAAGAGTCTCAGAAATGTTATTTACAATGATGAATCATAAGCAGGATCCTGGAATTATTTGATTAAATTTCAAAAATTGCGTCTGAATGTCCTTCCGTTACCGTGGAATTGCCCTAAGATATTGCCCAAAATGACATTTGAGACTACAATCCTATACCAAAATCATTGTAAGATATGTCTGAATGATGTGTGAAAGTTTCATTGAAAAAGAACACTGCTTTCCTGGTTAAAAAAGCGCAAATTTGCGTCAGCTTTTACAACTAATTACAGTATGACGTTTATGACCGTCTGTAGACGCTCTTGAGCTGAATGATTATCAATGATGGATATCTTCATACTTAAGGGGCATTTGAAAAAATCTAACCCTATTTTATTCTCCTCTTACCATAAGCTAAACAAGAAGAGAAGAGAAATGTAGAAGCTCAAAGTAATGTTTTGTGGAGTTAGACACTTTACAGGTGCACCTTTAATAATACAATACAATAACAGGGATATTAAACTAGTTAATAATGTGAATAACAGGAATTACACGATTATATTAAACTAATTAATCATGCATGTGAATAGTAATCCTCTTTTTAACTTAACTATACAACTAATTAATCATGTGAATAACAGAAATAACAGGGTGGTATTTAGCTGATGATACTAGTTAATCATGCGTGTGAATAATGATCATCCATTTACATCAATATACAATATATAATATATAATAACAAGGCATAAACTAGTTAATACTGTGAATAACAGGATTATATTAAACTTATTAAACATGGGTGCAAATAGTGACCCGCTTTTTTTTTTTTCATTGATATACAATTAATGCAACAATTCTATCTTAAGTAAGTCAAAAGTACAATACCTACTTTTATAATTGATAACATAAAACAGATTACTTTGTTCCAATCATGACAATAATTTGTGCATGTACTGTGTTGTCTTTCCAAACACGGCAACAATTTAGCCACCAAAACGTCTTCTGTATGCTACCGCACCACATCTCTCAGACTCAAACAAATGTGTCGGCTTCTCCCTTTGTCTCGATGACCCATTGCACTCCATGAGTCTATAGTTGATTGCATGGGCTAGTTAAAGGGCAAGTTTCTACAAGCTTTTAAGCAGATTGGGTGAAAAGGGAACAATTTTAGATACCTAATAGCGAAACTTTGAGCAGATTTGGATAATCTTAGTAGCCTTTTTGCTAAATCTGTGATGTCACAGAGGGACAACTCTATTAGATCTGTACAACAAACCTTCACAAAATGTAACTTTTCATGAAAAAGCATTGTCCCTCTACCCTCATTCTCGAAAAAGCATTGTCCCTCTACCCTCATTCTCAGATATATTAGAGACGAGGTAAATGTACATGAATTTAATGTAAAACTTCCTCAACTTGTCCAGTGAAATCCATGAAGAATGAAAAGAAAAAAAATATATATGTACATAGTTAGTGGAAGGTTGTTCTATTACATGACATCACACATTTTGGCGAATTGTCATCTAGAGAGGGCGGCAAACAAAAATTACCAAAATCACTTTTGAATTGAACATCCAAATTTGCTCAAACTTTCACTGTTGGGCTTCTAAAATTGTTTGTCATTCATTCAATGCACATTAGGACTTGTGGTAACTTCCACTTATAGTATCAATGATAATGCCGGACCATCAAACGGCATGACAAGTTTATACCTTGCATGAAAACATCTCTAACATGGTTTTACGGAACTTGGGATAGATGACAACGTAGACAAAGGGATTGATAACTGAATTAAGATACGAAAGGAGATTGAGACGTACGTAGAGGGTGCTCCCGGGGAAAGTCTCCGGTAGGATGCCCACCATGTACAAGGCGAAAGCGATGTGAAGCGGACCCCATGCGATGAAGAAGAACACTATGACGACGAAGAGGAGTCCAATCACTCGATTCCTGACTGCAGTCATGGCTGCTTGACGTGAAGAGGATCGATTGGCACCAAGGGCGGATGCTCTCTTGGATTGGCGATGAAGGGATATTATCATGGCCGTCTGGGTCGATATCAACATGATGCTGGGAATTATGAATCGTATTGCTACAAGAAGGGGCATCAAAAAGTTCTGCACATCGATGAGTGGAGACCCTGGTATGCATGCATTGCTATCAACGTACATTGACACAGGAAAGATGATGTTTATCAGGGTTGACAAAGTCCATGCAAAAGCTGTGAAGACATGCATACGGTGTCTGTTGAAGATGAAGCGTACCTTGAAGGGATACACAACGGCTACAAAACGCTCCAAAGACATAACCACTAATGTGTACACTGAAACAGTAATGCATGTAAAAATAAGGAAAGGACTGCCCACAAATTTGCAATAAAGCATGCCGAGTGTAGTTGGGGGTATATGTTCAGCAGCTGGCAGAGGTATGATGAAAACTGAAGTTGCAAAATCGGCTACCGTAAGAGCAACAAACAAAGTATCGGTAGATGATGTCGTCTCTCTCTGGTTGATGAATACCACCAGGGCCAGTAAGTTGCCAAGAACGCCTATGCAGCTGATGATCAACTGAAGCACGGTCCACTGGTTCCAGGTGAAACGCCAAGCCCAGAGCAAGGGTTGGGTGGATGGAGCAGTGGGTACCAAAGGCTGTAGAGTTCCGCTGGATAGTTCCCTGGACAAAAGGTCATCGTAACTCACAGTAAATTCAGTCACCGACATGTAGACCACAGATGTGACCTCGTTGGTTACTGTTTCTTCTGTAGGTGATGACTTTTCTTCTTCAGAACTGATGTTATAGTTCCTGGGCTGTGGTTTCAGTGGATCAGCATCGATGCGAGCTTGAGCTGTAGTACTTTCTGACACAGGCTTTGAAAACTCAACCTCTCCCATATAAACTGAGCTTAGTTCACTGCCTTCGCCATAGCTCAACCCTTCTTGCGAAAATGTCAGCGGATCAGGATTGGTGGGAACAGTACCCGTGGTAACGGAAATGTTGCCTGATGCAGGTGTTGAGTACTCCAGCCCAGCCGGCCATGTAGAAGCAGCTGATATGGCTGTCGGACTCCCATAACCATTGGCAATGAATACACCAACCAACACTCCCATCCGTAGAAGAAATCTTGCAGAGTTTAGCATTGGCATTGTGCAAAAATGTGTTATGTAGAATAGCCCACTTTCTTCAAATTATTGTATTAAATGAACAGATCAGAAAAACTGTTTACCATATACCTTCTAAACTTTAAAATTGTCCAAAAGTCTCCTGAAAGTTATGTGTCTCTTAATGTGTGTGTTCCAAAGTGAATCACCCGTTGCTATGAACTATCAGTCAGAAGCATAAATGAATAATGAGGCTTCATTGATATTGGCAAAGTCAGTTGTGCTGCGTATGATTTGTATACAAAATGCATCCCCCGATTCACATAGGCGTACAAGATGGGGACGAAAGGGGGGGGGGGCTACAAGCAACCCCCCCCCCCCCCCCCCCCACACACACACCCTCCCCTCCCCTCGAGGTTTGGAAATTCCAGTAATCTGGGCAAAATCACCTCATATTCGGGCAAAGCCCGGTTCAGCACATTTGGGGTCAAGATCAGTTAATTTTTAGAAGAATTCCACTCACTTTTTTTTATTCTGGCAAATGACTTCAGCCCCTTTGGAAAAAATATATTCTCCCATGCCACTTCATGGTTATCAACTATAGTATGATATCAACTATGATTTTATGATGTCAAGAAGCATAAAACAAATTAAGTTTGAGATAAGAAAGCCTAAGAAATGTGATTGTGTCTGAGATAAGAAAGGATTTCTGTATTATATAGGTACTCCAAAATGCTGCTTCATGCTCAGCGAGGATGATCGTGGAGATGATAAAGATAATTACCAACGTCAGATTTTCATGTAGAATTCTTATGCGCCATACATGTGCAAGACCTTGCCATGGCTTCCGCAAAAACAATACCATTAAATTAGTTATGAAACTATGAAAGTACAATGTTGTGACGCAATTTGATATATTGGTGACTCTCAAACTCTAAATATTTTCAAATGTACTTTCCACAAATGTTTAAATTTAGACTAGTTTATTTATTTGTTTTAATATGCCATATCGCTAGTTCTGAAGAAAGCATTGCTTGCCTAATAGAGAAGCCGCTGAGCTGAATGTATGAGTTGGGAGAGCTCATGTTTGAATTCACAGATTATTTTGATTCAATACTTACAGAGGGAGAAGATGCTGCTTCAGGACCTGCCATTCTGTCATCTAGCCCTCCACCCTCTGGTATGAAGGAGAAGATGGAAGGAGGCACCCCACCCCCTAGCCCTGCTGTCAGTACTACCACCGTCCCCCAAAGGTAAGACTTCGGCAAGGGAAATCTTATTTGAGTTATATTCTATTTCTCTGATAATTAACTCATCTCCATTTGCTTGTTTGCCTTATGTTATAGAAGCTCGTGTTACTTTATATAAAAAATACATGTAAAGCCATTTTGTCATTATGCCTCCGCAACTTAGTGGCTGGATGCATAACGTTTTCAGGTTGTCCGTCAGTACGTACTCGGTCCGTACACGTCCGTACATACGTACGTCCCGTTCTCGTTATCGCGATATCTCAAGAACCGGTTGACGGATTTCCACATAACTTGATACATGTATGTATCTTGGGGAGCCAATTAACTGATTAGATTTTGTGGTCATAAGGTCAAAGGTCACAGGGCTCATTATATATACAAAAATAGCTCGTTATCGCGATATCTCAAGAACCAATTGACATATTTCACCAAACTTGGTACATATATGTAATTTGAGGAGCCAATGAACTGATTAGAATTTGTGGTCATGAGGTCAAGGGTTACATGGCTCATTACATATGCAAAAAATTCTCGTTATCGCGATATCTCAAAAACCAATAGACTTATTGTCACCAAACTTGTTTTAAGTATGTTTCTTGAGGAGCCAATGAACTGATTAGATTTTGGAGTCATGAGGTCAAAGGTCAAAGGTCTTATGCAAAAATAGCTCATCATATCTCAAGAAACAATTGATGTATTGTCTCCAATCTTAGTACATGTATGTATCTTGATGTGCGAATGAACATATTCGATTTTGTGGTCACGAGGTCAAAGGTCAAAGTCCAGGTCAAAGGTCAAAGTCCACAGAGCTCATTAGATATGCAACAATAGCTTGTATTGCATCTAAAGAACCAATTGACCTATTGTCACCAAACTTGGTATATGAATATGTATCTTAATAAGAGAATGAAGCATTTATATTTTGGGGTTATGATATCAAAGGCCAAAGGTCATATAGCTCAATATATTTAAAGGGTCAAAGGTCAAATGTGACTGCTCTTAAAAATCGCTCAATGTTTGAGGTATCCAGTTCAACTGCATGCATTCGAAGATTCATCTAGTTTTTTAGATAAAGCTTCTATTATATAACACAAAGTATTATCTTTTAAAATGGTACCTTACTGATTGCCTTCCTAACCACATCCCATACA
This sequence comes from Echinarachnius parma, assembly GCA_037951105.1. Taxonomy (NCBI): domain Eukaryota; kingdom Metazoa; phylum Echinodermata; class Echinoidea; order Clypeasteroida; family Echinarachniidae; genus Echinarachnius; species Echinarachnius parma. The sequence continues at coordinate 98,673 of JBAMJV010010126.1, forward strand.
AAGATTGCTTACTTTCTGCTCGTTTCAATGTATACAGTTTCAATGTATACCATTCTATTGGTTTCTCAGACCAATGGTACTATGCCAAGCGCTGAAGCTACATGGCTAACCCTGGTGCCGAGGAATTTAAAAGCCCTGCAGAACATCTCCCTCACACAGGTTGTTTCATTTCTTGTTTCACTTTATGCAGTAGCAGCAGTCTATCCGTTTCCCAGACCAGTCCACCGACACCAAGTGCTGGAGCTATGGCTAGCCCCGGGGCTGGAGAACTACTGGACCTACAAGTGGATTACTGGCCCATGTCTGGCAGTAAGAAGGACAAGTCCTCGCTGAAGACTGCTTTCCGATCGCTGACTGTCTACCGGTTACCCAACGCCGCCGAGGCACCTTCAATTGCATCTGCACTTTGGATGCTGGTGGTCACAAGGGAAAAGAACAAGAAAAGTAAGGGCAGCGTGCTTTGTCACTAATGTTCTACTATTATGGCAATTTATTGATGGTAGTTAAACAGCTTTCTAGGATACATCTTTCTATCTTTCCTGTTACATAAACCATTGGCATAGCTATGGGGGGGGGGGGGGGGGGGGGGGGGGGCATGTGCACCTCCAATAATTGTATCCCCCGAACCACTTCGGGGGATACTATGGATTTGGCCTCGTCGCGCCGCCGCCGCCGCCGCCGCCGCCGCCGCCGCGTCCGCCGCAGAGATTTTCTTGTGAACGCTCTACAGGTCCGAGTTCTTGTCCGATCATTTTCTAATTTGGTATGAAGGTGTATTAAGGAAAGAGGATGAAGCCTATTGATTTTGGTGTGGGGCGGAGTCCTGGTTGCCATGGTAACCATGATATAAAGAAATAGTTAAGATTACCTTGTGAACGCTCTACAGGTCCGAGTTCTTGTCCGATCATTTTTTAATTTGGTATGAAGGTGTATTAAGGAAAGAGGATGAAGCCTATTGATTTTGGTGTGGGGCGGAGTCCTGGTTGCCATGGTAACCATGATATAAAGAAATAGTTAAGATTACCTTGTGAACGCTCTACAGGTCCGAGTTCTTGTCCGATCATTTTCTAATTTGGTATGAAGGTGTATTAAGGAAAGAGGATGAAGCCTATTGATTTTGGTGTGGGGCGGAGTCCTGGTTGCCATGGTAACCATGATATAAAGAAATAGTTAAGATTACCTTGTGAACGCTCTACAGGTCCGAGTTCTTGTCCGATCATTTTCTAATTTGGTATGAAGGTGTATTAAGGAAAGAGGATGAAGCCTATTGATTTTGGTGTGGGGCGGAGTCCTGGTTGCCATGGTAACCATGATATAAAGAAATAGTTAAGATTACCTTGTGAACGCTCTACAGGTCCGAGTTCTTGTCCGATCATTTTCTAATTTGGTATGAAGGTGTATTAAGGAAAGAGGATGAAGCCTATTGATTTTGGTGTGGGGCGGAGTCCTGGTTGCCATGGTAACCATGATATAAAGAAATAGTTAAGATTACCTTGTGAACGCTCTACAGGTCCGAGTTCTTGTCCGATCATTTTCTAATTTGGTACGAAGGTGTATTAAGGAAAGAGGATGAAGCCTATTGATTTTGGTGTGGGGCGGAGCCCTGGTTGCCATGGTAACCATGATATAAATAAATAGTTAAGATTACCTTGTGAACGCTCTACAGGTCCGAGTTCTTGTCCGATCATTTTCTAATTTGGTATGAAGGTGTATTAAGGAAAGAGGATGAAGCCTATTGATTTTGGTGTGGGGCGGAGTCCTGGTTGCCATGGTAACCATGATATAAATAAATAGTTAATATTACCTTGTGAACGCTCTACAGGTCCGAGTTCTTGTCTGATCATTTTCTAATTTGGTATGAAGGTGTCTTAAGGAAAGAGGATGAAGCCTTTAGATTTTGGTGTGGGGCGGAGTCCTGGTTGCCATGGTAACCATGATATAAAGAAATAGTTAAGATTACCTTGTGAACGCTCTACAGGTCCGAGTTCTTGTCCGATCATTTTCTAATTTGGTATGAAGGTGTATTAAGAAAAGAGGATGAAGCCTATTGATTTTGGTGTGGGGCGGAGTCCTGGTTGCCATGGTAACCATGATATAAAGAAATAGTTAAGATTACCTTGTGAACGCTCTACAGGTCCGAGTTCTTGTCCGATCATTTTTTAATTTGGTATGAAGGTGTATTAAGGAAAGAGGATGAAGCCTATTGATTTTGGTGTGGGGCGGAGTCCTGGTTGCCATGGTAACCATGATATAAAGAAATAGTTAAGATTACCTTGTGAACGCTCTACAGGTCCGAGTTCTTGTCCGATCACTTTCTAATTTGGTATGAAGGTGTATTAAGGAAAGAGGATGAAGCCTATTGATTTTGGTGTGGGGCGGAGTCCTGGTTGCCATGGTAACCATGATATAAAGAAATAGTTAAGATTACCTTGTGAACGCTCTACAGGTCCGAGTTCTTGTCCGATCATTTTCTAATTTGGTATGAAGGTGTATTAAGGAAAGAGGATGAAGCCTATTGATTTTGGTGTGGGGCGGAGCCCTGGTTGCCATGGTAACCATGATATAAAGAAATAGTTAAGATTACCTTGTGAACGCTCTACAGGTCCGAGTTCTTGTCCGATCATTTTCTAATTTGGTATGAAGGTGTATTAAGGAAAGAGGATGAAGCCTATTGATTTTAGTGTGGGGCGCGGTCCTGGTTGCCATGGTAACCATGATATAAATAAATAGTTAATATTACCTTGTGAACGCTCTACAGGTCCGAGTTCTTGTCTGATCATTTTCTAATTTGGTATGAAGGTGTCTTAAGGAAAGAGGATGAAGCCTTTAGATTTTGGTGTGGGGCGGAGTCCTGGTTGCCATGGTAACCATGATATAAAGAAATAGTTAAGATTACCTTGTGAACGCTCTACAGGTCCGAGTTCTTGTCCGATCATTTTCTAATTTGGTATGAAGGTGTCTTAAGGAAAGAGGATGAAGCCTATTGATTTTGGTGTGGGGCGGAGTCCTGGTTGCCATAGTAACCATGATATAAAGAAATAGTTAAGATTACCTTGTGAACGCTCTACAGGTCCGAGTTCTTGTCCGATCATTTTCTAATTTGGTATGAAGGTGTATTAAGGAAAGAGGATGAAGCCTTTTGATTTTGGTGTGGGGCGGAGTGCAATTGGTTCGGGGGATACATGTGCTCGGCTGCGCGACCCGCCGAGCGCGCAATTTCTAGTTTAGGAACAAAATCATACAGTGTGCCTCTCAAATCAGTCCGACCACGCTTCGCCTCTGACATAAACTGTCATATTCCAAACATTGCACAGAAATAAAAACAATGTATGACACCTGACTGACCACATGATGTATTCATGACAGAAAATTGAAATAGAACCTGAACAATGATGATATTATCATTCCATTTATCACTGTTCTGTGCAAACCAGCATTGATGAAGACATCATATTATCATTATTATTAACATATTGAAATATTGAAAAATTGAAATATTAAAATATAGAAATATAACTCAAAAGATAATCATATTAATTCCTTTTATCTCTGTTCTGTGCAAACCAGCAGTGTTAAGGCTATCATATTATTATAATATTGTTGTAATATTGAAAATATTGCAATACAATTCAAATGATAATAATCATTTCCTTCATCTCTGTTTTGTGCAAACCAGCAGTGATGAGAATATGGAAGAAGCCTAATATTGAAAATTTTAAATATTACAATAGAACTAATGAATGATATTATTTACGGTCCATTTTTGTCTGTTCTGTGCAAACCAGCAGTGATGAGGATAGGGAAGAAGACGCCTATCCCTGAGCTCAAGACGCAGACAGTGGATGGGATCTACAGGCTGGTGTGCACCTCCCGGTCCCAGGACTACTCTCTCACAGGTTGGTTCACTTTATCCATCTTTCACTGACTCATTTGTTGATTGCATTTTTCAGTTAAAATGCAATACAAATGTGTAATAAGTAAAGGTTGGTTCGCTTTCTCAATCTTTTGCTGGCTTATTTTACAGAATACTGAAGCAGTGATGTCACATTCTTCTGTGAACAAATAATGATTCTAAGCAACTTGTCCTTTGATAGGGGCTTCTGTTACTGGGTTGAAGATGGGTTACTGTCTTCTTAAACATATACAATTATAATGTGCTAGTAACATCCATCTCCAAATAACATTGACATTATTGAATATATTTCCTTTTTTCTTACCCAATTTATAAATGAAGTTATTGTAATCATCACTGTTAGTTATTTGACTTCTGTTTGTATCTCCCTCACAGTAACTATCGATGGCACAGAGCTGTCCCGTGTCAAGTTTTTCCAACTCTCCGCTCAGTGGCAGACGCACGTCAAGCAGTTCCCTGTGGCCCTCTTTGGGTATGTGGAGGCACCTTGCTAGGGGGACAATACACGCACCCTTCTACCTGATAGGGGCGATACAAGCACCATCTACCTAATAGGGGGCGATGCATGTACCCTTCTACCAGATAGTGGGAAATAATGCACCCTTCTTCTGTTTGAAGTAGGGAATGCTCTCTGCTATGGGGGCAAATCCTGTACCCACTTGCTTTCTGGAGAGTAACACACACACCCTTTTAGGGAGGTAATAATTCAACTTTGAGGAAAAACAGGCACTCCGCTTTTGAAGGATGAGCGTCTCTACCCTCCCAAACAATGCAAGTTTAAAGCAAATTACCTGCAAATTTTCAAAGTATGACTCAAGAAAGAGAGAGGTAGAAAGAACATATCTCACAACATTTATTTTTTCAAATGTACTACATTTCCTAATTCAGTGATGGAGAGTTGTCTAAGGAAAAAGTGAGAAAACATCATTTATAAAGACAATCATTTTATAAAGTGCATTTAACCCACATGTTGTATCTAAAAAGGAAGTATTTAATACTCATGATGTTGACTTAGATATCACTGTTGTACAATTATGTGATATCAAAGCATGATCCAGATTAGGCCAAGGTGATGAATGTGATGCCATAAACGACTGGTACAGCCTTCTTCTTAGATTTGACCCAGTTGTTGCCATGGTAATTGTGATGTCATCAAATTATGATCCAGATGTTGCCGTGGTGAATAATGTGATATCGCATTCTGAATCAAGAGGCACTGGACTCTGGCTGACACTTTTTTATGTTTTTTAAATTTTTTTTATTAAAAAAGCACTTATTTGTTTGATTTGCCAAAAGTAAAAACCTAATACAATTCAATATGTTATCATGGTGACAGTTTTAAATAAAACAGTAAATGAAATAAGTATCTGAAGAAGAGGAACAGTAAATTGATGTAGGACAAATGTTTGGGTGTCAATTCTTTCAATCATGCAGAAATTGCCAGCTTTTGCCAGGAATGATGATTTATTTCACTCATCCACCATCTATGGTAACATGGAAGAGATGGGATATATGACCTTGCATTTTATTGCATGTATGTTGGTTGATGTACATAAAATGGTGTGGTATAAAGAGGAAATACGTTTGATACGTGATGTATTGAACTAGGTCTGGGTGGTTTTCAGAAGCGAGTTATGATATGAAACGGGCCTTGTGGAACATGATGACAGGTCATGTGATGGTCATGTGACATCTTCGGTAGTTGATTTATGAGACATGCAGTGTTTCCTAATTAGGAATACATTTGCAGAGTGTGAAAACACTGGGTCATTGTTGATGTCACGTTTACAATTGAAACGTTTATAAATATTGTAAGATTTGTACATCATTTGATATAGCCTCATTGCATCAAATGCATGTGTTTGTTTTGTAAGATAATGATACATATGAATATACTTGTGAATAATGACTGAGAGCTAGCTTCTAGGCCCTACTTGCCCGTGGCATGCTCAGGTTAGCTGCAACCATGTGGCTTTAATAGCCAGCCCATATCAAAACAGTTCATCAAAATATTAATGAACTTGAAAAAAAATATTAAAAATCAGTATTATTATATTAATGTCAGTGCATTGTTATGATTGTATAATGTAATCATTTTCTCTTGCAATTACAATTCGCTTTACAAAAATGGTGCATATTACTTAGGATCGTTTTGTAATTGCATAAGTTTTGTGTACAACACATTGTACATTAATTTACTTTAGCTCCATTTTCTTTTGAGGTGGTGCTAGATTTTATGAATGTTCTTTTTGACATTATAACATGTAGATGGTGTGTGAACCTGTTACATTTATTATGTGTAATGGTTGGAGAGATTGAAATACTCTGTCAATAGGGAAGTTTGTTGCTAAGACCATTTAACCAGGGCGTGAATCGTTTTCATGGTGGCCCTGTTGGACAATTACAAGCAAAACTGAACAGGTTTTGAGGCCCAAAATTGCATCAAGGTGGCCCAAGCAAGAAAAGTATTTGGTCACAGTCAGACAAGTATTTGGCATGGATGAAATGTTGGTGGCCCGATGGCCCAAGGATCATTTTTGGTGCCCCTGGGCCAGCGTGCCGGTGCTAATTCCTAGCCCTGATTTAACCCATAGTCTACTGGAAGCTGGTTAATCATATAGTAATTCTATGGGAGATGCAGCATCTGAGAGGAGGTGGGTTAATTGAAGCCGTACAGTAAAATTGAGCCAACGTGATACATCAGATACCAAGAATTGATTAGTGCTAAGAGGCTGGATGGATGATGTGAGAAACATTGATTTTTGTCTTATGATAGCTTTCTTCAGTATGTCTTTGTTTAGTATGTCTTTGTTTGATTGAGTGAGTATAAGGCATTATTAGCTGCCTTTCCCTTTTCTCTTTTGACTTTTTTATGCTGTGACACGAAAGAGAATTGACAAACTCTGTGACGGCTGTTAAAAAAAGAAGAAGTTTCAAACAAAGAAATCAGACTTTTAATTAACCCGTTGAGGACTGATTGATTTTGCTATAACATGTTCTCTCCATAGACCCTAGACCAAGCATTTTCTGGACCAGCCCTGAATGGGTAAACCCATTGCAGATGGATCCAAAGCTAACTCTGGCTGGAGTCTATCAGAAATGTACTTTAATTTACCCCCAGGTTTTGATTTCTAGATTCCCTTATCAATTACAGTAATTCAGGAGGACAAATAAAAAACAGTATCAAAACTGCTACATGAGCCAAAATGTAAGTTACTACACGTAGAACTAATATTGACTCCAAGATATCAAGTATCCAAGTACATAAAGCAACAGTGACAATCACTAGGAAGGCATTGAAGTGGAACTTATTTTGTATGACATTATTTAATACAGTAATTGCATCTAAACAGTAATCACATATTTTTGAGAATAATTTAATCTACAACAGTATTTCAGACCTCCTTAAAAAAAATAATGATGGGGTTTCCTATTGGGTTTTTCTGTTTAGAAGTCATATTATTTCTTTGTGTTCCTGGGGCTTGGGATTACAGTAATGGTCTTGTGTATGTATGCAAACTACCACTTATTTTGTATGACATTATTTAATACAGTAATTGCATCTAAACAGTAATCACATATTTTTGAGAATAATTGAATCTACAACAGTATTTCAGAGCTCCTTAAAAAATAACGTTGGGGTTTCCTCTGTTTAGAAGTCATATTATTTCTTTGTGTTCCTGGGGCTTGGGATTACAGTAATGGTTTTGTGTATGTATGCAAATTATCATTTATATAGACAGAAAAACATGTGTGTGACACTTATACATGGGCCAAGTGAGATTTCTTTCTATTCTTATTAAACAGATCATATCATTTTAATAATTTCAGTTGAAATCTGTAAAATGCATATACAGTTAAACCTGTGTATAGTGACCACCTACAGGAAACAAGAATAGTAGCCTCTGTAGACAGGTGACCTCTATTGACAGGTTACATACTCTTATTTTCCTCCAGAGGGGATCACTCTTGGTGGCCACTATAGACAGGTTGGCTGCTATAGACAGGTGTCTGCTAAGACAGGTTTGACTGTACATGTACACGCAGGTATAGTGTGAATATTCTTCTTCACATGATACAAGATAAATGAATTTCCCAAACATCCAAAAGGTCTGTACATTTTTTAAAACATAATCGTAAACACAGATATAATGTACATGCAATTGTAGTGTTAATGTTTTTCACACAGTTGGATGCAAAGGAAGAAGAGGCTGACATTGATCAAAGCATGTAGTTTCCTGTATGTTTGTTCATGACAATTGTCGTAGCTATGCATGTTTGTTTAGGATATCAAACTTTACATGATGTAAGTCTTGTATGATTTGTTGCTTTTTTAGAATTGCATGTATGCTTTTCTATATTCATGTTTTGATTTTTTTTCTTGGATTTTTAAAGGGGTAGTTTAGTTTTGGTAAGGCTCAACTTTAGTAACCAAACATGGACAGTAACATTATAAAACTAATAGTTTTAACTCCACCATGCTCGAAAGTTATACAAAATTACAAACGACTAAGTAAAAAGCCCGTTATCATTAAAAAAGAGCCATTAAAACTCAAGAGGGCGCTCTCTAAAAAGGCATTGGTTTCAACCATTTTTCATACAAAATTATGCCTGTGATGTTTTATTGAAATAATGATTAAATAGAGAGATCATCAACAACTATTTAAAAAACGCTTTTGAAATATTTTGAAAAAGTGCAAGTATTTTTTTATTTTTTTGAAAAAATCAGATAATTATTTGGGCCCCAAATAATTATAGGGTCAGATATATTTATTGATATTTCAGCCGTTTCTGGGCCGATTTTGACCAAATAAAGTTTATTCTGCCATTAAAATTGCATGTTCTCGCAAATTCGACACTCAGTTTTTCATTACCTCACAAAAAAATTGTGATGCGCAGCGCCCTCTCTACCAAAACTAAACTACCCCTTTAAGTTGAACAAAAGTTGCAACCAAATATCTGTTACACTCAAGAAATCACATTACATTGTGTAAAGTGTTTTGAGGTGAAACATATGTTTGGTTGTAATAATTCTTTCGTTAGTTTGTTTAAAAATAAAATAAAAGAGGAGAGCATAATAATAAAATTAAGTATTTAATCTGTGATACCCCTCCCCCCTTGAAAAAATATTCACCGACACCCCCCCTCGCAAATTTTCGTCTACAAAATACCCCCCCCCCCCCCCCCTCCCATTGAAAAAATCCTGGGTACGCCACTGGACACCAGCCCAAGTATTTTTGGGACCAGCCTTTATTGGGGCAATGGGTTAACATGTTAACCCATTCCATTTGAGATTCTGAAATCTCCATAGACTTTATACATAGCCAACCAGGCTCCCATAGACAAGGGGTTAACTGTTTACTAATGAATCAAGATGAGTGGCCTTTAAAGGCATGTGGTCTTTATGTAAAGGTGGTGGCTAGTGCAGGTTTGACTGTACTTTTACCAAAGTTTTACCCGTACATACCGAGTCCTTCTCAATCATGAATGGTGCCTACAGTTTGTCCCCAGTGTTAACAGTCATTGTTAATTGACCAATATCTTATATTAATGTAAATTTTCGCTTTGTTTAAGAAGCAGTTGGTTTTGTAAGCAGTTGGTTAATAAATTTGAAATCTTCCTTATGTAGTAAAAGGGAAATTAAACAAAAACTGAAGTCTGTATACTTTATATGCTTTGATAAAAATATGTTTTGAATGTTTTAAGTTTATACTGTATATGCTTTGATCTTATATTTTGAATTGATGAATGCTATGCAATTGATTTGTACACATGTTTTACTTTACATTTATAGTATTTATTTATTGGTATACATGTGTGTCTCTTTACTCATAAGCACTGTTATCTCAAAGTCGTGTACATTTAATCACATTTTTAACATCAAAATTACTTGTTGAATTTATCAGTAACGTAATAATGTATACTTGTACATAAAAATGGAATTCTGCTGGAAGAAAGATGCCATATTGTATGTATATTGTTATTTGTCAAACATTTTGATCCGTTGTTGAAGACAAGACTGTAAAGTTAAGAAAAGGGGTATCTGAAGATCTGCAGGTCAAAGATGGCTTCTGAATGGTTATTGTACATAGTTCTATGTATCATGCAAGTAATGCGATAGTATATATAAATGATCAAAGTGTAATATAGCATACATATATTTTTTGTTTGTTTCATTGTTATTGAACATGTACGTAACATGTTGTAAGTGGCTGATACATGTATTTTGCCATATGCATACAAGCATACAAAGTAATTCGTCCAATGTTTGCAGATACACGGTAATAACAGTAATATATAGCGATCTATGTTTATGCCATAAATCTTATTTTGTTTGAGTGGAAATGTTTCCATACATTTTGATTTGGTTGTGTAAGTTTTCTATAAAAGGAGAAAGTGATGGCACATATGTATCCATGAAAAGACTAATCAGACTTCAAGGTTGTGAGGCGGGGTCTTGTTTCATGAAAAGACTAATCAGACTTCAAGGTTGTGAGGCGGGGTCTTGTTTCATGAAAAGACTAATCAGACTTCAAGGTTGTGAGGCGGGGTCTTGTTTCATGAAAAGACTAATCAGACTTCAAGGTTGTGAGGCAGGGTCTTGTTTCATGAAAAGACTAATCAGACTTCAAGGTTGTGAGGCAGGGTCTTGTTTCATGAAAAGACTAATCAGACTTCAAGGTTGTGAGGCAGGGTCTTGTTTCATGAAAAGACTAATCAGACTTCAAGGTTGTGAGGCAGGGTCTTGTTTCATGAAAAGACTAATCAGACTTTAAGGTTGTGAGGCAGGGTCTTGTTTCATGAAAAGACTAATCAGACTTCAAGGTTGTGAGGCAGGGTCTTGTTTCATGAAAAGACTAATCAGACTTCAAGGTTGTGAGGCAGGGTCTTGTTTCATGAAAAGACTAATCAGACTTCAAGGTTGTGAGGCAGGGTCTTGTTTCATGAAAAGACTAATCAGACTTCAAGGTTGTGAGGCAGGGTCTTGTTTCATGAAAAGACTAATCAGACTTCAAGGTTGTGAGGCAGGGTCTTGTTTCATGAAAAGACTAATCAGACTTCAAGGTTGTGAGGCAGGGTCTTGTTTCATGAAAAGACTAATCAGACTTCAAGGTTGTGAGGCAGGGTCTTGTTTCATGAAAAGACTAATCAGACTTCAAGGTTGTGAGGCAGGGTCTTGTTTCATGAAAAGACTAATCAGACTTCAAGGTTGTGAGGCAGGGTCTTGTTTCATGAAAAGACTAATCAGACTTCAAGGTTGTGAGGTAGGGTCTTGTTTCATGAAAGGGTCTTGGCTATGTACGTTGTCTGGCACAGAGCTAGGGTGCAATTATCTCTGCGTTTTGCACAGAGCGCCGATAGCTGTTGGAAATTCAAAGGCTTTAGGGTCTGAATGTGGAGATAATTACACCCTAGCGCCGTGCCTGATAACGTACATAGCTAAGACCCTTTCATAAAACAAGTCCAAGGACCGTTATGCAGATAGAGGCATTAGGGTTGCGTTTGGACTAAAGAAAACGTACAGGTTGATTGTAGGAATCCTACAAATTGCGTTCAGACTGTAACAAAAATGTATAGGTTAATTGAAGAAAACTCACATAAACTGCTTTCAGACTGAATAAACTTACAGTTTGAATTCAGAACTCAGAATGAACATGTCATGTCTGAACTGTTATTAAGTGCACAGGATGAGTATGAACTGTAGGAAATTTACAGGTTGTATTTTATAGACTAAGAAGCATACAGGGTGTGTTCATACGGTAAGAAACTTTGTGTAGATTTCTCTCCAGCAGTTAATCCTCCCGTGTATGTGAGTGGACAGAAGCTAGCTTTAGTGCGGGCTATGGTGATGATTGATCTATAATGATGCAAAGAGAGTGCTTGGCCGTTGTCATGGCATTAGCAATTTTGAAAGCACAAATAATAGATCTGTGAAGTCAGATCAAGATTTAACGGAGAACAGTAACACCTATGTATTATAACCCTGTCATATAAACTGCCAAATCATTATATCTACAGCATGTAAGACACTTATTAAGTTTGTGCAAATTGTTTTTTTTTTATAAATAGTAAATATGTCACTTTTTCAATGCATAACAATTTGTGCAGTTTGAATGCACCAACTAATAGTCTTCCCAATGACCAATGTTATGGGTATAAGCAGTTATTTTTTTCTTTTAAAAAGTTCCTCCTTTTTAAAAGTTGGGGACTGGGTTGAAAATTGTGTATATGAACCGTCCACATGTCATTTGTCATTTTTTGTCAAGATTTTTCTCACACTTTTGAGATTTCTCCTGTTTAATTCCACCATTATTGTCCCTCTTGTATCTTGCTTCAATTGGTGTGCAGTATACTCTAGTATATGCTTCCAATTTTGAATCCAAATGTGTATCACCATGAGTATCGTTAGAAGGTCATTGAGGTACTATCCGGCTATGCCAGTAATATAACAACCCCCTTCATTAAGGCCTTCCAGTAGGCTTCAATAGGCTTCTCCCTTTTTATCCTAGGGCTAACAATTATTAAACATACATTATTGGTAGATAAATGTAATGAAACTCACTTAACCTCATGTATGCTGTAGACTAGTTGATTAAAGGAGTGGTACCTGTAACTTGGCAAATAAAACAAAAAACATTATAAATCACTATGAAGAAACAACTCAATTAACAGATTTTTGATATGTGATATTGTATATGTGGAGATGGTATGTCCTTAAACTTTCTGTAGTGTATGACATTTTTTGTTTTTAATAATCAAAGTAAAGTGTGCTTTTATTAAAGGAACTTTTGTTAATATGGGGAGTCAAATTGAACTTTTAAACAAATCTTTGGATATTTTTGGTGCATTTGAGAGTATCTTTTGACCCTTTTGTTGTGTTTATATTTTGTTTGAACCAAATTCTGATGCTGGTCATCAAGTTTATACTCTGCTCTGTCCCGTACCAAGTATAGCGTTGCTTGACTATTTTGTAATGTCTTCATTTCAATTTTGTGTTCAGCTTTGCCAAGTAAGATCTTACACAAATTTCAGACATGATCAGCATTTGTTTGATAAACAAATAATCAAATGAAACATTAATCCGTAATTGATCTCGCGTACAAGAGGCTGATACCAAAGAACAAGCAATTACTGAAGTAAATTTTTTTTTCAATATCTTGTTCATCATAAAAAAATAACAAACAAGTCAACTCGTAGAATAATTGGTGTGTACTAAATTGTCATTTTCTATTACATACTATTTGAAATGTTAAATTGTTAAAATTTGTATTGAAAATTAATGATTTTAATTGTGACCCATTTACAGAATTGTTATCTTGTTTTCCTGATATACTCATATAATCCAACTCATTTGATTTTTACTTCTAAAAAAGTTACGTATTATCATAACCAAAAGTATGCATATTCTATCTTAAACTAGTTTCCACAAAGAGAATTACTTTTATTTTCAAGTTAATACCCTTAAAGTTTAATTACTGTGAATGAAACAATTGTTATCCTTTCCGTTATTTTACTTTTGTTAATTACTTTCAATAAATTTTATGTTAGAAATGTTATGATCTCTTCATTTCAAAATATTTTAAATCAACATTTGATTTCCTCAAGAAAACAATAATTTGATTTTAAAAACTTAACAAATTGAGAAGCAAAATTCATTTTTTATGCCAGTGTTTGTTAATCATTTGCCAATAGAATTGCACCAATATTTAATCAAAATGTGACTTATAATTTCTTTTTTCATGACTTAGGATAACTTTTGATTTAGAAAGAAATAACATATTTGATAGGTCTATTCATATATTTTTGTCATGTATTCTGCCATGATTTGGAACCATTAGGTTACTGCTATTTTGGTCTATATAATTATGGAAGAAGTAACAACTGCAGGCTGATACCACATCAAGTTCTATGTCC